>OMNN01053869.1:2066-13803 GCA_900302755.1 Chromis chromis
TACACCCGCAGGAAAATGCACCCCACTACATGGCAACAACATCCATCTATCAGGAACATCTAGAGGAACATGACAATCACCCAAGATGCTGATTTGACCTCCAAACTTCATAGACCCCATTCTGATCAAGCATCAACAGGATGCAGTGGAACAAGTTGGATTGACAGAGGCCCCACTGCACAAGCCAGAGTAGCCAGAGGATCCACTGCCAACGTCCTGGTGCCAGACCCACCCTGAGAGGTCCTCTTGTCCATGCTTTTTGACCACATAAGGGGGACCAACACAGTATTATGCAGATGTTTATAATGTTATGCCTGATCAGTGTATGTATATTATTTTGCTTTTTTTCTGTACCAAATTGTATTTATAATATTGAAGTTACAGTAGATCATTACCCTTAAATCTCCACATTTTCCTTTTCTCCATTACTGTTTCTTACAGAATGCCAAACAACATTTTGCAAACAAAATGATGTGCATGTTTTATAACAAGCTACATTTTTAAAAGACATGTCTGCCAGGGACTCCACTGACAGCACAAACTTCTGATTTTGGAGGGAGACACTGATAGCAGGTAGTTTCCATTTGCTGTTAACGCATGCTTCTCACCTTCACAGGCTGGATCTCGTACTGCATATTTTTTGAGATACTGAGTGATAACTTATTTTCAGAACAGACGTAAGATGAGTCATTTTCCTCGACATGATCTCTCCCATGATCTGTGTTGAGGGTAAAAGTTTAATCGATATCGCTGAAATATTGACTTATCTGGCATCTGCAGACCTGTGGGATGAAGGTGCCAAAGAGAAGAAGAGGGGTTTATCTCAGGTCCGCCACCCCCCATCTAATCACTATGACGGATGACAGTTGGCAGGTTTTCCTTTCTTTTTCTGAGGACTGACTGTGGTGTGAGTGTGTTTGCATGTGTGTGTGTGTCTGCCCTGTGATTTCAGTCATATATGAAACTCTGCATCAGATTTTCATAATCATGAAATGTGGCAGAAGCCTGAAGACTTGTGAGAATAAACAGGGCTGAAGTGAACACCACAAAAGCCCAGAGTGGACGACATAAATATTTCATGATAGCCATGCAGCATGGATCGACATGAATGTGATGGTAATGCTGGAGTGGAATCCAGGAGTCCAAACACATGGAGGAAATTCAATCCTGAACACATCTAGAGATATTCTATGTTAAATTTCAATTCAAATCATTGTAGAAGGACAAGACACGAAAAAACTGGTTACCAGATTTACCTCTTTAACATTCAGTACACCAGCTGAGGCAACATCTGCAGTCATCCATATTTGCGACATGCTCTGTGGGGAAATTGGAACAAAAATTACCTCTTCAATATGAGCTCAAGATGAAAGAATGGGATTTTCAATGTGCCACAATTCTTTGTGCTTGCTTTTTATTGATTTTAATGGGTATTAGGGGCCTTTAAACAATATGTACTGCCATGCATTCATTGACAAATGTATTGGTTGCTGTAATGTAGATGTTGTTGTTCTTCCTGCTCATACTAGACATACAAAGATCGTTTTGATTGTATCCCAATGTTTTAGAGACAATTTAGAGACAATTTACAATATTATAGCTTTTTTTTAAGATTTATTTTTGGCCTTTTATGCCTTTATTAGATCGGACAGTGGACAGAGTTGGAAACAGGAGAGAGTGGGGAAGGACATGCGGTAAATGCCCGAGGTCGGAATCGAACCCGGGACAGCTGCTACGCCTTAGCACTTGGGTCACGCGACATAACCGTTAGGCTATCGGGGCGCCCCAATATTATAGCTTTTTAAATATAAAATTTCATCTGTGTATTCATGTCTTTTCACTGTCTGGAGCTCAGCGAGGAAACAAATTAAAGTGGGAATTATGCATTCAAAAGAAAAGAACTTTGGAAGGTCCTCATATAGAAGCTTTGGTAAATCTAAAAATTGCACTTTTACACAGAAAAAGAAGAAAACTGTTCTAGCAACCACAAACTGAGTTAGACCTAAAAAAAGGTCAACATGTCCTTTAAAGTCAGTAACTGTCAGCAACAGTTTTCCACCGGCTCAAAATCCCTGCACTTACCAGGTATGAGCTGTTGTCACGCATCCACTTATATATTCATGGAACATTTGCAACCCATGTGAGGCCTTCAAATATTCATCTTTGACCAAAAATAAATAAAGAAATAAAAATGCAAAGTAAAATTACAGATTCCCTAAAACATACAGGTGGCACACTGTAAAAGGCAGTGTGGCTAAAGCCCTGAAATTCAATCTGTTCCAGCTGAGTGACTCGAGGAACATTAGAAACCACAGGATTACCTGTCAGCCTATTTACAGACACTCTGGGGATACAGCTCACACGTCTGGGTGCATTCTAACGCATATGCATATATTTGGGTGAGCGAGCACTGGTGCATATCTGTACGTCTTTCCGTCCACCGGCCTGTTTGCCGGTGAGGAAGAGCGACCAAAAACAAGTGGCAAAATGAAGCCGTAAAGCATAACTGTCACGAGGAGCAGCGCCTGCCTCCTAAAAGCGGAGAAGCATCAATAATTCAACAGGTACAATAGCTCATTGTGTGTTACAAAGCTGCACGTTTGGTTATATCTCCGCTTTGCAACAGGCCGCCTCTGTGTCTTACACCATCGCACCCAGCTTTCCGGTCACAACATCCAGCACTCAGGTCCCACAAGATGCTATTTCCAACTACCTGTGGAGATCTTTTCCTGCATCATAACCTCAATCACACCTTATGTGATGGAGGAGGTGACAACATAGCATTAAGCATAATGACTGAATGCTGGATTTGCACTGAAAAACTACCAGTCATGTATGAAATTGTATAGGCATTTTGAACTGCACTGCATGGACTAAAGCACAGAAATACAGTGAAGCTTTCTGTTTAATGAGGCTTAACATTATATTTTTCAATTTCTTGAACGCATCAATGTTTTAATGTTGTTGTTGGTTCACCGAGTTTGTTATGCAGGCTGCTATTTACTACATTTTAAAAGTACGGTACGTTAAATTACTCTCATTGCTGTGTTAAATATGAAGCTACAGCCAACAGAATGGAAAAAAATACTAACCTGGCTCTGTGTGGAGACATTACATCTGATATTGTTTAATCCAAACAAGCTCATTGCCAATTTTCCACTTGCAAATAGCATTCATGCCAACATCCATTGCGTAAATAGAAATAGGACTGGGAAAGCAACGAAGTGCTAAAATGTATGGAAGTGCGGGCGAAAGCAAATAAAATATCGATGTTAGCCAAAGCCCATTATAGTATATATGATAATCTAGTGCTATGTTGAACAAGCATGGTATTTTTAACGCTTGCATGGTGCAGTGATTAGCAGTGTCACCTTACAGATAAAAGGCTCTGCGTAGGTTTGCTCAGGCTTTCTTCCTCCCACAGTCCAAAGACATGGGCTGCGTTCTAAACCTCATACTTATATCTCGTACCACTGGAACATACTACTCTGTCATAACATTGTGCCTTAAGCCTTGACTCTTTCTTATATCCTTCGCAGTTTGTAGTGCAAAACAGGATGTCATCTATCTGTGCACTCTTGGCAGCTCAAGTTACTTATGCAAGACACTACATTGTATATGTTTCTTCTTCTGTGCAGAGGTCTGAGGGTCCGGATGACCAGGAAAGAAATGCTGGCTTGCATTCTGCAAACTGCAAAACTATAGATGTAGTATGAGATCCTGGTATTTTTGGCTGACTGCATTTGACATACTATGCATTAGGACATACTAAATCCTTTTCTGGCATACTATAGAGTACGGTAGTGTGGGTGTTGGAATGTACCCATGCATCCATCCATCCATTATCTATACACTGCTTTATCCTCTGTAGGGTTACGGGGGTGCTGGAGCCTATCCCAGTTGACTTAGGGTGAAGGCAGGAGACACCCTGGACAGGTCGTCAGTCTATCACAGGGCTACATATAGAGACATACAACCAAGCACACTCACATTCACACCTGCGGACAATTTAGAATCACCAATTAACCTCAGCATTTCTTTGGACTGTGGGAGGAAGCTGGAGCACCAGGTCAAAGGCAAAGGGAGAACATACAAACTCTACACAGAAAGAACCTAGGTCGAGATTCGAACCTAGGATCTTCTAGCTGTGAGGCGATAGTGCTAACCACTGCTGCACCCATGCACTGCAGTCTAATTCTACATTGGCCAAAGTGACAATGTAGGTGTGAAAAGTTGTGTCTGCGAGTTAGCCCTGTGATGGACTGGTGACCTGTTCAGGATCTACCTTGTCTCTTGCCGAGAGTCAGCTGCGAAAAGCCTCCCATGACCTTCTGCGGGATAAAGTATCTATAGTTAGTGGATGGATGGAACAGTTATTACTCTTTATTCCAACTACAATCTTATGTAGGAGCCATTATAGCGTTTTAACTAGCTTGCTAGGTGTGATGGTGTTTGAAAATGTAGTATTAAAGCATTTGAAAAATACCAGATAATTAGTAAGAAGCAGCAGCAGCAGTCCAAGGAGACTCCCAGCTGCCATCTTGAAATGAGATAAAGTCTTGCAAATTGTAGCCATGGGAATCCTTCCAGTTATTACCTTCAGCCCCACATGACGTGAAAGTGGCTTTAATATTTAATGGACAGGAGGTGGGAAGCTTGACATATTATGAAGACAGGGAGCAGAGAGAGAGAACAGCCAGCTAGTGCTTTGTCATCACAGTGAGGATATCAAGAAACCTCATGGTGACGTCTCTACCTCCCCCCTGCTCTTATGCTAAGCTAACCATTGCCTGGATGTGACTTTACATTTCCTGTGCAGACCTGGGAGTGGTAACAAAGAAAGTAAATACAGTTCTTTCCCAAACTGTCCATTTCTCTCTTTCTTTTTATAGGTGTAAAGTGTCACAGGCGCATTTAGTAACTGCAGTGATATGCCTTGTATTATGATCCTGAACACCTACTTTAACACCTGTCACATGCAGGTTGACACAGTGTGAATAATGATAGTATAAAGGTATAGCCTCCATGTCAGACTTCATCAGTGAGCTGCTGCTAACTTTAAGATGAAGTTATTTTCTCCAAGACTTTATACCCCCTAAAAGGTATTCTCAAGTATCTAGACACAATTAGTCATGCACTTTCTCTTACCATACTGCTTTGAATGGTAAAATTTCTGTCTAAAGCTTCTAAACTCCCACAGCAGAAATAAATATATCTCCCACCGAAGAACTGATTGTGCAACCTCGAAGCAACAATGAGTCCCATCAAATTATGGTGATTGTTGCAACTTCTTACACAAAAGTCAGAGATTTATGCTCACTAACACACGTTGAGCTCATTCAGCATTCATGCATTTCTCAAGTGACTGTCACTGTTACTTTCTTGTGGATTCCTTTGAGAGTAAGAAGCTGATGAGGAATACAATCAGAGATTCAGTCAATCTAGGAAACAACTGAGCTGTGAGGTAAAAAAAAAAAAAAATCTATTGGAGAATGTATTGAATGGTCCTCACTCTGGAAGAATGTCTAGAATGAGCCTGAAATGAGATTTCTTTTGATTTGTGCTGTATTTTAATAAACCCACTACAAAGCTTCATCTTGCCTGAGGCACAAAAATTGTCTCAAATATATCGCCCCTGTAAAATAACTATCTTGTTTCAGCCTGGCAGCTCCACTGCCCCAAGGCTCCCCGAAGCGCTCTATCCCTCAGGAAACATATATCAGACTTCACAAGTTAAGGTAAACATCACAATGAAAAAAAACACCTATACAATTCATGAGGGATTTTAATAATAAATTATAGATAAAGGGTGTTGATTTTTTTTTTTTTTAGTTGTTGTTACTGGAAACCCTTCAAAAAAAAAAAAAAAGCCACCAAGAGAGAAAAAGAAAAGTGTCATCCAAGAAATATAGTTAATAACCAACAACGGAAGCTCCACATCAGTTGTAAACAGTGTTGAGCAAAGCAGAAAGGATAAGCATTTAAGCTGTCTCACTTCTTTTCCTATTTATTCATTTCATCTACTTAATTGGCTTTCAGTCTGTTTGCTTGGTTCCACTTGAGGAATCATATGAATTTCAGTCTTTTTTTCTCTGAAGAGCCTTTGAAGGTAAGTTTGTCAAAGAATTTACAGTATTTTCTTGCACTAAGGAGGTCAGAGTTTCTCATGTTGTTTGTGTATCACTGGAATACTTTTTTTTAAATTATGAAGAATTTTTTTTGGGGTGACATTTTAACAGCAGATATTGTAACTCTCAGTGATTATTTTTACCATCCGATGACTGATGTTTTGTAGCAATAACTGTACAAACTTCCACTTCCTGCAAATGTTTGCCTCCGTCTGTTTAATTTCTGTGTTTTGTGAATCGACTACAATAAGTAGGAAGCAGCTATTTATGGAATTCACAGAATAAATCCCCCTTTTCACCACCGAAAAAAGATAACGGCATCTCCTCCGCATTATTCATGTGGAGGAATTGTATCGGGTTTGTTTGTGTCGGGCCCCTCTCGCGCAAAAATGATATTCATGAAATCTCTAATTGCCTCACTTAGTTAATTTTATGCACACAGACACACACAGACTTACAAGCAGTTGGCCGGCCCTCTGAAGTGGAGATGATGTGTGAATCTGGGGCATGCAGTGACTGATGTTCAGCGCTGATGGGCATTGGCACTGCCACTCCACCAAACCCTGGAGGAGCCCCTGCAGAGGAGAGGGAGGCTGCAGCTGGCCTGGATAAAATTTGCCATCGAAAGCGACAGCAACCTGGCTTCAGCGGGACGAGGGACACATGGGAAACTTGGAGGATGCCGGTGATGCTTTTGTCTTCTCCTCTGTGAAACACTTGGTGAGGAATGACAGTAAAACTACTATCTGGGAAGACATAGCGAAGGAAGACTAATTTGAAACTTTTGAAAGATTGTAAAGGATGTTTTGAGACTAGGAGTAATTTGATTACATTACTTGCATTGATAGAATGGTCAGCACAGATTATTTGGTATACTGAGAGGAGGTACACACTTTCAAACTTCACCTGCTCAGTGTATTTGCAGACTGATCTGAGCCAATTTGCTACCAAAATTCATTCAGCATCTGACAAAAACTCATGCGGTGTGTGGGGATCACAGATTTATACCAAGAATGGATAGAAGCCAATGGGAGATGGGTTCATGGTGAGGTGAGTGTGGCTGTGTGTCTCAGCTTTTTGTTAAGATTTCAGACATGTGCTGTGCTGGGGATTAGAGAATGTGAATGTAAGAACCCAGCAGCATTTTCTTAGTTAGGTCATAATAAGTCATTTTATGACGCTTATGCATTTCGTTGGAACAGATGTATGTCTGACAGACAATTTCATGGGAGACCGTTGTGACTGATGTGGTTCTTTGTTAAACCCAGTTAGAATACTGAATGTCCTGTCATCTGTTCCAGCAGTCATGGTGGGGTGCTGCATTTGGGAGAGCTACTCTTGTCCTACATCTGCTGTTCTTTTGTACTGCATGTATTCCCTCTATTAAAGCAATGCACTGGCCAGACCAACTGGATTAATCTGTTGCAAATCTCCTCTTTTCTCTCAACAAAATTACCAAGAAAGCACTAACCAGGAAGTAAAAAAAAAACAAGAGATAAAACATGTAGATAGCAAAGTTTATATTGAAACTCAGGCATAAGTGAAATAGAGATAAAGCAAATTTGTCAAATAAAGTTGGCAGACCGTATTTGGCGAGAAAGGTTAGAAAGTTAGGAAACAATTTTGCCCATCCAATGAACTAAGTTGACCTTCGCTGTGTCCCGGGGGAATGAAGCATATTGCTTGTTGATTTACAAAGTCAGAGGACTCCATCTGCTGCAATCACACAATAGGTCAAAATAAAAATGAAAATATAAAATTAGCACACCACGCCTCCCACGCAGCAGGTCAATTGGCATGAAATCGGAGCACTTGTATAGAAGCTATACTTGGTCAGTAAATTTGCCTCAGGGACCAGCAGCGTACACAAGACTGGATTCCTTATCATTTTTCCTCATAGCTAATAGTCATCCAGTACTCCAAACGTGGAGAAAACTATTAGCGTTACTGATTAATTGGGCATTAATTGTGGGGGACAGCATGTCTACTTGTTGCCTTGGTTACCACTGTATCAGCGGTAATGAGATGCGTTTCCACTTGATCAGCTTCCCCGTCCTTCCTGTGCTATAATGGTATTCCCTACAAAAGTGTTGAGGGGAGAAAACATTTCCACCGTTCTTAACCTTTGCTAAGGTTACTGTAGAGTATTTGGTTATGCTGCTCTGAATGATTTTCTCTTAATTTACTTGTCTCAGCCCATTTCCTAATGGAGAGGGCTTTGTTGGCTGTTTGCGTAGCAAAACGAAGGATGCTCACAGGAAGAGACAGGTTTGTTTATCCAGTCATTTCCATTTAGGCTTGCATGCCTCTCATCCATCTGAGGGGCTTTGTGAGGAGCCAATGAAAGATGATGCCTGCAGGCTGGTCGATGGGGTGCTGGCTGCGCAGAGCACCTATATGTTCATTATCATATAAAGCAGAGGAAGCACTGGATCTCAGGCCCAGGGTTTTTATTGCTTATGAAGCTTCATTAAATATGCATGAATCATAACAGTGATTTACAGATGATTTCCTGTCCCTGAATCTCTAATGCTTCTTACTATGTCATCTGGCAAGTGAAACACCTCCTCTGCTAATCAGTATGAAAAATGTGTTACTTTTTTCAGCAGCCTGTAGCCTCGCTGTTCTTCCCTGTACCGTCTCACTCAAAGATGCACACTCAAAGCTGCCTGTTCAAGATATTTTTGCAAGTTCAGGTGTCAAATTAAGGTAACAGTAGCGAACAATGAAAAGAAGCCAGCCAGTAAAAACGCTCTGGGGGGAGAGGAGAGTGTTTTATTGATGCATGTTCTTCAAACACGTCTCTGTGACATGCTGAATCATGTCAAGGTGAGCAAAAATGAGTCCTAAATTTGTCAAATTTAACTCTCCCTGAACCTGCCCAGGTTCACAGCTTAACTCCGCACAGGCTGCTCAGCAATATTTCTGAATTCATACTCATCAGTGAGTATTGCTAATCTTCTTATTCCACTGCCAGTTGGATTACCTGACTGCTGATATGTTGAATAAACCTCTGTGTGTTTTCCCTCTCCCCCTTCCCTCGAGCTCTCTCATCCTGTGAGTGTGTCTGGGCAGAAGATGCAGTCAGTAATCATTTAGTTGCAGCTGGTAGCACAGCAAAATTGCACCATATCCAGGAATTCCATCTTATACCGGCCATGAATGCTATCTGTAGACATCCCCAAACACGTTCTGCTCCTTCTCTTTGTTTGCTTAACTATTGAGTGAAACATTCTAGAAAAAAAAATGATAGTGCATAACAATCCCACATAGTCACTGCAGCAAGGCTGGATAATCTACATCTCACAGCGTTTACTTCCTCTTTAAATTCAACGAGCATGCACAATGTGGAATAGGTTATAACCTCGTAGTGTTAATCATCGGAAAGCCTTCTCGAGTACTATAAATGGCCTCTCACAGCTGTAGGGTCTGTCTTTGTGTGTGCTCTGTGTGGAACAGTTGCCAGTAGCTGATTGGAGGACACCAGTCTTGGAGTGCCTCGTATATCCCACTGTGAGATTCTGGCAAGGACACATTAAGCCCATCATCAGTGGCCTCTGTCACTGACCCTGGAACGTGTTTCTCAATGCCTTCCTCTCATACATTCTCAAAAATGCACACACATCCTCTCAAACACATTCTCCAAAACATGCTGGCCTTACTCTTTCATCTCCCCCAGCATCTAGTATCCAGCCCTAAAACTGGAGAGATTTGGCATTCAACCCAGCAACTCCAAAAGAAAATGTATTTCGTTCATTTACTCTGTTCTGCTCAAGTTGATGCAATGGCTAAATTGCTGCTCATTAGAGGAGATGCGGCCACACAGTGTCCCAGGTCCATCCTGTGTCCCTATGGAAAACAACTCCGCTATTAAGAGGAAAGGCATTAAGAGTGGCCATTAGTGAGCGTACAGTGGAGACACATAAAAAGCACCACACTTTCTGGCAGCGAGGCAGAGAGTTTCAGTGTTGCATTATTCTCTCTAGTGCCTGGATAATGAAATTTGTTTTCCACTGTGGGTCTCCAGCTGTATCTCAAAAAGTTTGAGCATTGCTACTTGAAATTAGGGACTACATCATACAAACCAGGGAGACAGAAAATATGACTTTGATTTTACTTGCAATTAGAACAACACTTCAAGAGGAAATGTCATTAAAACTGAGGTGCTTTGCTCAGTGGATGCTTGAGCTGACAATTTGTTCGTTGTTACACCCTATGACACCGACAAATTGGAGCTTTGCTGTGTAAGGGTGTGCAAAAATGACTGATTCATCATCTAACACTGACTAATGAACAAGATCAAGAGTCTACATGTATATTATTGGAACTGTCAGGCTGTGCTTTGAGTTAAATGATATAAGTATTTTTTAATAATTTTTCATTATATTCACCCATTTGTATAATATTAGTACGCTAATATTTGTTAATTTGCAATAAGCACTCAGTACAGCTTGGGCTGATAGAAATGCCATTATTTGCAGTTATTTAGTCATAAATCAAAGTTCTGTTGAGCTAGTTCACATGCAGGTTAGGTATAAAAGTTGACCTACTGGTGGTGCCAGAGAAAAGTGGAATCACAAAGTCATTATTATTCAACATTCCGACATCATTTGTAGAAACAGTTGGTGAAGTCAAGGGATCAGCAAAGTCAGCAGGATACTTCTGCAGACTATGAATATTGTACAATATTTCCCCAGAGCCTTAATACTAGCATAGCTAAAAACACATTATATCGGCTGGTTGTAGTCTTTCCATCATCTGCAGTGAGGGGTGATCCGTGTCTCGTCTGAACTTTAACAACTCCCCCCCCGCTGAGCAGCTAAAAGGTCAGTGCTGCTTCTCCCATCGACAGCAGTTAAATGCTCGACTCAGCTGGGGCCACTGTGGAACCACGCTGCTGTGAAATGTTTTCCTGTTGCAACCTGGTTCTCACTAAGTTCCCAAGTTCACTTTAATAAGCACTCTGCTGAGATGAAAACATGCATTTGCTGATGTATACAGTACGCCTACAGGCAGCAATGGAGAAAACGTTTTCTTTCCTTCAGCTTTAAAGGTTGTAATCAGTCCTGGTGAGCATTTAAAAAGCACTGCTTTGCATTTGCTCAGCTAAATATTCTTTTTTTCCCCCCATCCCACCGTGACAGCTATTTAAAATTGCAAACTTTCTTGAATGACAGAGGTTAGAAATGCAATACATTTTTCATCTAAAAAGCCATTTTACTTTATTTTTGGGCGTTGTAATGGTTACTAACAGCAGCACAGCATTCAGAGGGAAAATAAAGCTTGTTTGTGTTAACTTCTAATGACAGACTGTCTTGAGGTGTTTTCATACAGCTGCCATTTTTAGAAAAGGTTTGCATTTTTAATTTTGAACAGTGTTGGGGGAAAGCTACTCAAAGAGTTTATGAGTCAAACTAGCAGTTTCTTTACATTAAATGAATCTATAGACAGTGAAAACCATCTAGCTTGCTAATAGTTAGCTGTTTACAAGCTGCTAGCTGATGTTTGCTGACTGCAAAATGTCATATGGAAGTAGCCCAGCTGGCTATATGTATATATGCTGATTTAACTTTTAGTTTACAGATATCAACAATGTCACTTTGACTTTT
>OMNN01053869.1:13823-35221 GCA_900302755.1 Chromis chromis
GTACACTGTGAAGAAAATCTGAATTTGTATTCAAGACACCTATAACATCATTCTGACCAGTCAACACAACAGCCTCAGATATCAGTAATTCAGTTTTGACTAGTCAATATAATAGCTGCCGATATTATGGAAGCAAATCAGTCTTAAGCCTAATATAAAACAGTTTTTTATCCGTTTTATAGCGTGGTCACAAATCATCCCAGAGTTTGCTTTGTTTAATTTGCAGATGTTATATCTACAATACTGGTAAGAGTCAGAGCATGCAACACAATAATAATTCTACCACTGCTTTCTATAAGTTACAGGTGGAAATGACAGCATCCAAAATATGTATACATAGGGCTTGCACTTAAAATATCTGCCGGGCCTTTATGTCCTTACCTGGTCATTTCTATTTGAAGTGATGGTCTTTCCGGCTGAAGGGCTGAACAGCTGGCCTGACCTCCTTGCATCTGCTCTCTGCAAGATTGTATCCAAGATAATTTATTTATTAACCAGAAATAAGTCTAAAATTGATCAGTAACAATGAACCATATGTATATGAACTTAAGTTTAATACTTTACCCTGTGTCCTGTTTTGAGATATCACCACTGGCTCATGTTATCAAGTACAGCAAGTGTCTGGCTGACTGTACAATATCAGCCTGACTGGCCTGTCATCACAAATACAGCACAGACAAAATACAAACATCACAAAACAGTAGCACAAAGATAAGCTGTTAAACGACTGAAGGTCACTAAACTTAAATGAGCAAAATATAAAAAAGTTTGGTTACAGCTACACAACTGGCTGTTATTTATGTGCTTTTAAAATTGTTTTGTGGAAAAGTGAGGCAGCTTGTTACTTAACTACCCAGCTGCTAAATAAGCTGTCAGTCTGACATTTCTATTGTTTCTGGTCAGTCAGACCTTCACATAAACTCATACTCAGTGGCCCAGAACACTGTTAGCAAAATAAACTTTAGCATAACGTTTGCATACCTTTAGCCGAGCTAACAAAACTGTAACCAGCGGCACGTCACTAAAAGGTGTCCGTGGTTATTGTGAAACTTGACATGAATTACCGGTTACAGACTCTCACAAAAACAAAACACACAGAAGGCAATTAAAGGGTTAATACACTCACCGACGCGCCATCGTTAGCGTCGGTTGCCGTGGCTGACCGCCTTCCTGTGCTTTCAAACTTCGGCGTCACATGACAAACGGAGCGTACTTTGATTGGCTGGACGTTGGTTTTAATCAATTATTTTTGCCTACGACCCCGGATGTGAACTGCAATTTTTTTTACAGCCAATTTTGAGCACCTTGAATTTTTATGATTTCATTTTTACATCTGAAATTTTGATTCAGAATTTTTGAGCATTGAAAAACAAAAGTGAAAATAAGTTCTTGAAATTTCGAGGAGCTAAATTCACAGACCAAAAAATGAGATACATCATTTCAATGCAAAAAAAAAAAAAAAGAAAGAAGTAAAGTTGAGAAAGAATTGGTCCAGCAAACAATTAGCAGAAGTAGTGGTGGTTGCTACAGTGGATAGGAATGCTGGAAAATGTATTGAATAAAATATTTTATTAGCGGTTTTTGAAGAAAGAGAGACTTGCAGTTGAAATTATTAGAACTCTGTCCTCAGGCCACCATTAAACGGCTTGTTATAAACAGCGATTGTGGTATCATACTATGTTTGAAAACCAAATCACTTCTGCCTCTGTAGCTTCTAATTTAACTACAGTACTTCCCAATGCTGGGAAGCAGCACAACCCCTCGCATCCAAAAATGCTGTTGTGGACTCATAGACCACCATTAGTTTTATTTCAGACCACATGAAAAGCTCCGCTTTGCTTGTTACTTCAATGAAAATGCTTCAGAAATTGCAGCTAGTGTGGATGCTACGGCACTACTTAATTGATAAAAGAGATTTGAGTCTGAAAAGCTATTTGTCCAACACTGATTTTGAATACCCCACACATTCATATGACACAAAAACAGTATATAAAGGATGTACATATTTCGCATTCATGTGCTCCTTGGATCGTCCCATTTCTCGAGTTGAGAGGTCATTTTTACAACTTGGTTATCTTCTTGTGCTTTTGAGTTCCAATGTGGAGACAGTATGGATGCTACTTAGAAGATGTGGAATGTTTTAGCTCAGAGTATCCTAACAATAAGCTGATAGCTGATGGCAGTAAAAAAAAAATGGCTTACCTGGCTTGATGTCAGGGTTATAATAAATAGTATACTAAATAACTTAAATAAAATAGTCTAGTCAATCCACGTTAATGGTTACAACCCATTACTATAGTATAAGTTACATGTTAACAAAGAGAAGAGAAAATAAAAGAAATAAAAAACACCAAAATTTGAACCATCAAGCAAAAACTTCCTACCATTATCCTAACACTTACTTTTGTCTGCCATGTTTCTGTGAAAATTAACAACTTGGTAAGTCATTTAGCAAAATCTTCACTGCCTGCCTGACTTGAAGGAGCATTTATGTGAATTTTCCCAGTCAGGAACTTATTTTTTCAATTATGACAACAACACATAAAGGCACTAATAAATAATCAAATCAAATTGACTATGATTACTGCAATAAATGGAAGTAGTCACATTTTTTGAAGCACTTTTTATACATAATAAAAAATATAATATTAGTAATATTTTCTCCATAGTCGATTTCTGACAGACCAGATAGTGGTGACCTCTTAAGCTGCACACAACTCCAAATTTAAATGTTCTTTGGCAACGATGTACAGCAAACTGCATAGAAAGTACATTAGCAGGGACACAGCTGAGCTGGGTGTCATGTTTTATTCAACACTCCAGAAAAGAAAAGTCCTTGGAATAAAAACATTTTGGTGGGAGAGACAGCGAGGGGAGGGGGAATAGTCAACAGAAATCTTCATCTTTTTGACAGCACCGAGTTCAAGTGGAAGGTCCTCAAACTGTACTCCTTTGTTGTCCAGTTTTCTCCTCTCAGCATCGACAACGTGGGTTAAATTGACAGTGTCTGTGAAGGTTCTCAGTCATCCAGGTCATGGTTATCCTCGCAATTTCAATCGTAGAATCAGAACTGATGAAGCCTCTTGGATGAGAGGTGAAACGTCTTCAAGAAACTCAAGCAAGTCCAGATGCTACGATTGAAACTACAGGGTTAAATTGACAGTCCATTCCTTCTGTAAACAAAATGACTAATTGCTTCATAGTCTTTCACAGCGTCACAGTGTTATAAATCTGACACTACTGAGCTTCATTGACACAAGTCTATTAAATGCTGTATGTACAATACAATCTACAGATTTACTGCACATGGGTAATTTTCACATAAATTGTAAAATTAAAAGCCGCCCACCTAATCGTAAAGTCATCAAGCTGAAAGTCTGACAGGTGATGAATAGCTACAAGGCACAAATTGCTTCCCGAGTGGCTGCAACTGTCATAAGCTGTAATCAAACTGTTTGCAGAGCAAATAAAAACCATCACCTGTTCAGAGATGCAAACCTATTTCCTTCACATACTGAAAAAGCAGCTTTGTTAATCAAAAGGATGAAATACAGTCCTTCAAAAAAGTGTCTGGTGTTTCAATACCTGGTTTGTACCACCACCTACTAATTTTCTACTTTTTTGAAACTGTGTTGAGGTTTAAAGTCAGAGTTTAAACCAAGATCTGCTTCACTACTAAGCTCCTTGTGCACTCATTGCTCCCTGTCTGTGTGGGTCAGGTCTCGGTTCTGTGCTTGGTGGGGACGTGATCAAACTTTGCCTTTGTCTTTTCCACTCTGGTGCACTTTATCTCACTAACCTCCACTCTCCTGCCGCCCTGGTGTCTCTCCCCTTCTCCTCCCTCCCCATCACTGCCTCGGGATCACTGCAGTGGAACCTGCTCTCATCTCAGCAGTGAGGATGATTGATTGCCCATCAGCACCCTGACTCATCTACACTTACCATCACTGCCGCGCTGCCACTGCTCGTTCTCAGGCATTGGTCAGAGCAGGTCACCAGAGCCAAAAAAACAAGCGCATGGCAAACTTTGATTTCATCACAGATTTATAAAAAATCCTCTAATCTCGGTCGTTATTCAAACCAATTTCAACTCTTGGCTCCCCAAAGAGTTGGATGACCTTCCAAGTGCAGTTAAAAAGATCAAAGTCAGTTCTGATCCACTGTAACAGGCAGTTAAGTCATCTTTTAGTCATGATGGCATTCATGGCTGGATTATCCTGTTAGAGGATCAATGGGCCAAAATTGACAGTTGAACCTCTATTGTAGTAATAAAACGCCACTTTGTTGAGGAATACGTGACACAGGGCCCCTCAAAAAGACACAGCCAAACCCCCTTTATTCATATCATAATTGAGTAGTTCTTGTGCTCATTGTATCCTCTTCTATTGATGGTTTTATCCAGTAAGGAATCCAGATAGCTGCATCATATTTTCTTATGCTGGTAAAAAAGAAGAATCATTTTTTTACTCTTTAAAAAAACAACTCTCTCTTTAATTGAATGTTCTGTTTCTTTTCATAGTTCCTAGTGCGTCATGATAACTTGAAGGGATTTTATAACAAAGGCTTAAAAGGTACTGTGTTCATGCTCTAAACTCATTTTTCAGCCGATTTCACTGATCCGCACAACAACAAGAGAAAGTAATAATGAAAGCAACAAAGAAGATGAATAGAAGCAGTAGAGGAGTAGAAGAAGACGATGGACATCTGTGTGACAGGTGGTGTGAGATGAATGACTTCAGTCAGCGACTACAGTATGTCCTTGGAGCTGGAATTGTTTATGCACTAGACAGACATGGAAGGGAGAATTCAGCGTTGGTATGAAAGGCATCTCATTAAAAATGTTTGTGCTGAAGGGAGGGATCCTTTTTTGTGTGTGTGTGAGTCAGGGAAGAGGCTATTTCGGAGCTGAATGAGTGAAATATTGTTGCAGGATCAAAGCATTATGCTGTGATAGTATACGACATATGCAGGCAGAGGCAGGAGATTTGACATTAATCTTGGATGGTTTATTGTGAAGCTTTACTATTAATTCAGAGATTTAAAGGGTAGTAAGGGTAAAATGGAGACTGAAGAGAGTGTGACTGATGATTTTGCAAATCCCCAGATTCTGTTAGATGACAATGTTTTTCCTTTACTTTATGTCAAGTCCCAATGTTTTTCCCACTTTCAACAATACAGGAACATACCATTACTACATTATCGTAAGGAATAAAGAAAAATCCTAGGTATGGCAGATAAACTATAATAAAGGTATGGTTATTGTTGAACGACAAAAACTGTTAACGTAAGGGAAACATTATGGTTACAGTTAGGGTGTGTGTCCACAACAAACAAAGTGTAACAAAGTGTTTGTTCAACCCAAACCACTATACTTGTAGCCTAGCCAAGTTTTGTTTTCAGTAGTGATTTGCAACTGTTGTACAGAGTATCAGCCAAATTATGTTGTCCTACCAATAGGAACATCAGATGATGAAGCATTTCATATTTTGTAGGCTAATTTGGGTTTAATAGGCAGATGATGTTCAAGTACCAATGCAATTTCAGCTGTAGCAAAGAAGTATCCAACACAATATTACTTTTCTCTGGAAAGTGCTTGCACGTACTTTTTCTGTTTCTTTTATTTACAGCGATGTTCACATTGTTCAGTTGCTAGAAGTCATGCAGAGTATAGAGGTTAAGCAGAGGTATAATGTCAGTAACATCAACATTTTAGTCAGAGAAGAAAATCACTATGTCATCAGCATACATGGATTGGCAGGTAGCCGCAGTATTAAGGTCTCATCTGGTCAAGGATCAGATTTACAATAGTCCAGACCATCTTCCATTTTCTATTTGTCCACATTTTAATGCATTCAATTAGCCTCAAGCTCTTTCTATCTGACTTTGACCTGGAAAGACTCCTGCTCCTGCAAGAGAAGTGCGTAAGACAGAGGAGTCACATAAACCGCCTGAAGTGAAAATTTACTTTTACTTTAGAGGCTGTAAACAAGCTAACTTGGTGTTTCTTTAACCTTTCGTTTCTGTTCACATCTGTTTTATTTCTTTTCCTCACATATTTTTCTTATTATTATTCAGAGACATGAACACACACTCTCAAATAAGATCACTTTCTTGCTTTAGCAGTGGTCAGTTGTTATTGAGCTGTCATGCATCCTTGCTTTCAGAAAGTAATCTGGCTTAATGAAATTGGGGGTAATTGCCACATAACTCATCCCTGGACTAAGATGGAGTGCCTCTAATTCATGGCCAAAATGCGCCGGTGAACATGTGAGTGCACATAATCTGTGTACACATACGTGAACACAAATATACCTGTAATTAAGAGGTCATTTCACCTGTAAATCTTTAAGGTTGGGTACATTTATATTGGAAGAGGAGGACTGGAGGGTAGAGAGAGAGTGCAGCAGTGTCTGTGCGTGCAGCTAAACTGTGATAATGAGCGCCTGAGCTCACTGTGGATTTCTGGCTTTTTCCCCTCCTTTTAAGTCTTCAACCTTCCTTCAGTCTCTGCCTGCTTCTCCTTTCCTTTCTCCCTTCAATCTCACTTTCACTCCCTCTATTATACTCGGTCTCAATTCAATTTTACGCCTAATCGATAGTCTTTATTATTATAAAGCCTACATGATCAATACTGCCAAAGCACTTGAATGCAGAAAGATGTTACTAAGACAAAGAAAGGCATTTTCTCTCTCTCTCTCTCTTCACTATCTTCATTCTGTGCCACTATGTCAGGCTGTGATCCAAGTGCATCCCTGGTAACAGGTTTTTTATTGTTGCCAACCGCTATGTGGTTGCCAGGGATGGACTTATTCACTTTCCCTCAGGTGTATAAAGCCTCTTTGAGAGGTGCAATCCTTTCTGTTAATCTGAGGGCATCTGAACGTGTTGACTTCATGTCTGAATGAGCACCCTGGTCACTTCTAAAGCTAGTGACAGCAATCTTAAGCCCTTTTCACACATGGGATTCGTAACACTGCTGCTTCATCAATCTGTTGAAGTGACTGCATTCTGTCATTCAGACATAGGTTACTGATATGTTAATGTGTTTCATGCCCTCATTTAGATGTGCGGTAATTGTCATACACGTAAGATTGGACAGTAAATCAAGTGACTGCATATCAATGCACTTGAAAACACTTCAGTACCTCCAGCTTATAAACTGTGAGTCTCTGTGTGACAACCTAGTAAGATTACCATTGGGACTTTTGCGAAAAAGGGACCAGTCTGCTCATTTAAACATGAAGCATACACGCTCAAATGCTGCCACTTTAAGAGAAAGGAGTGCATGTCTGAAAGGGGTTTTACTAGGTCAGATCTAATGACATTTCTGGATCGCTTTCAACATGGCACCAGTCAGAACTGCAGGTCGTCGCATTAATGGATAGTCACGCACAAACAACAGACTTCAAGTTATGTGAAGCTATTCTGGGAAGACTTTTTCCGCATTTCCGCACCAATATTGGTCCCAAAACAACAAAACACCATTCTCACTCACAACTACATATCTACTAGACGTTAAAATGCCAATAAAAAATTGTTACAGCAACAAAAACAGCCACTAACAGCACAGAATAATGAGCCTTATCAATAATAACTATAATCTAGATTCTGACAAAATGTAAAAGGTCCCATATTTCTTTTCAGCAAGCTAATGTAAGTCTGACATATCACCAGAATGTGTATTTTCAAGTCACAGCTCGAAATACTGCACAGGTGATTAATTCTACCATGCCTATAATACCCCTGGAGGAGGACCATACTGGGGACTGGGTGTTTATTCTGTTGCGACATCACAACAGGCTGCAAACCTAAACTGTTTATTCAGAGACACTTTCTGATCTATAGAGAAAAGCAAAAAAAATAATACGGGATAGTATTTTTTCATATTTTATGGGTCTCTAGGCACAATGGGGAAACATAATCATGTTCAAAAACAATGAAAAAATTTATTTTGCATAATAAAGCCCCTTTAACAGGAGCTGAAGTTCAGTTCGTAGCTTCCAGCTGTTTGTGAGAGTCTTTCCTCTGAGTTTATTAAATACCTGCAGCATCAGACAGCAGCAGGATCCACATGAGCGTCTCCAAACAGAGAGAGAGCTGCAGGCATTTGTGCATGAGAAACAACAGCCGTAACTTATATTTGTAAATTATCTCCGACATGGACGCAGAATCACTCAGGATCTATCTATTCTTTACATCAGAGAGGTAATCAGTCACAGTTTATAAGCTGCAGTTAAAGCATTTCTTAAGGAGCAGCCATCCTCTGGTTGAATCCTGAGCTCCATCACAGCTGTCAGGATATTTTTATTTTACTGTTGATAAAGTAGAAGTTAGATTATCATCACACACGGACAGCATTTTTACTGTTTAGGAAATCATAGATAAACTAGGCTATTCGTTATTTGGACAGTTTGATTAATTTGCTTTTAGCTTAGATTCAATCTTTTGTGTATTAGTGCATTATTATGTGTTATACATCACCTTATGTACTGGGCAATCTAGCATGTATGATAAATATCGTGAATAAACTAACTCTATAAAATGTCACTTTATTATAGTTCAGACCACAGAGCCAAATAACACAGTTATAGTTACAGAGGTCAGATAAACTCATATTAGTCTAAATATGGTAATCATAATGTTTGTGTCCCCAAGCCTGTAAATGAATGCATGACAGCTGTATGTAGTGGCTTTATAAATCAAAAATTCAAGTTCAGAAAAATCTGCTACAGCAGTGATTAATAACAATGATTTCCATGACTTCAAGACATCTGAGCCTTATCATGCTGTTGGAGATTTACAGGCTTCATCATCACATTAAGCTGGTGAACTAGTTTCAGAAGTGTTCTAATGGTCTTTGCACCAACCGCACACTGCTCTTCCTTAGTGTAACTAATAGGCTGTGAAGCCTCGTCTGCTCTGCATGTTGAATACAGTCTTACTGTTTTATTGGAGCACCTCACACCCCGAGGTTTAATTCTTTTTGTTTATACACCCCGTGTCAGAGGGTCGTTTTCTTTAACAGTGTTTCATGTCTGATCATCCGTCACCTTGTCATTTATTAGACGTTAATAAAACATCAAGAGGGGGGCCACAGCAGGAATAATAATAGACTCCCCCGACAGCCGCATCAGCATATGTGGTTTGTGTTGATGAGGCATCAAGTGTGGCCAGGGGAGCAAAAGCACCACTTACAGCTCTCCCAGGGTCAGCTTTATGTCACTTTGTGTTCCCACTACATTAAGCATTCCTTTCGTAGTCCCCGGAAAATGACAAATATTGGTTTTAGGTTAATTTAAGTGCTGCACTACATCATCATTACTTCTCTGTTTTTCTTGGTGCCGTGGTCAATTTATGCGAATTCATTTTCATCATTCAGTTTCTCATTGCTGTCTTTGCAGAGCGCTTAGCAGTTTATTGACCCATTCCCTCTAATGTCTGAATGTTTGAATGGTTCGAGTCTGTAGATAATGGTTCAGAAAAGGCTTAATGAGCGGTATTATGCATAGATTAGCTAAGCTCCATCCCACTCATATCTCCATTTAGGGAGGAGAATGTCGGCACTGGAAAACTTTGAGGCTTCCCAAATGCCCGTTAATGATAATCCTTAATTGCTTCTGTGCTTATTGACACATTATCCCTGCCTCCCAAAAATATAATTTCTAAAAAACTAAAATGAATTTTCATTTATATTTTTGAAATAAATGTTTTCTCTCAGAAAGATCAAACTGTGAAGCAGTGGAAAAGACTTTCAGTTTGAAGGAGCCACAAAGTCCAAGGAGGATGAAGGCATGAGTAACTTGACTTTCACCAGGAGACCAGTAAATGTGTGAATGTGTTTATTCACCTATTTACATTTGCTTTCACTTGCTGTTTGGTTAGATTTAGGTACCAAAACTATGTGTGTTTTTGTTTATGCTTGTAATGTTAAGAGAGAATGTATTAAATTAGCAAACTGTTTGCAGATCTGAATAAAAGCCATATAAGCTAATAATGCCATGAAAGAGTTATCATTGTAGATGCATCATTAACTGAAATATGACATTTTGTATTGCTGTAAGCATAGTATTGCCAAAAAAAATGCCCTGCAAATTACAGTAGATGAATCATAAATGATAAGAAAATGTCTATTTGTTAATTACAGGGCAAAGTCTGGGTAATGAGCATCAAGCACATTTTCTGATATTTTATGGATGTATTTACCATTTGTAGTTTATAAACTGTAGATGCACCAACAACAAAAAAAGGAAAAAAAAAATCTTATTTTTCACTAGAGACACACCAATAAATAGTTGCAAATGTCCATTTTAGGACAATTGGGTAACAGTAAAGCATTTATCCATATAATAGATAGATGTTTTTTTGTTTTGATTATACTAAATATATCATAAAAAAAAAAATAGAAAGCTTCTGTGTAGTTTTTAGAATGGAGTCACCTCTATATACAGAAAATGTTCCATACTGTTAATAAACAGAAAACAGTGATGTGAGCAATGAGCCTTTTCTGTTAATTTCTGGATGTATTTTTTACAGTGTACTTGGTTAGGTTTAGTGAAATAGCACAGTTTTGGTTCAAATATGACCCTTTGACAACATATTTAAAAATGACGAGTTGTGCAGGACCTAATATATGCTTGGTTGCCTGAAAAGGAGCCACCCAAATAAACATTGTTCTAGAACAAGCACACTCCCTCATGCAAATGGTAATCCCAAATGTCACTGGCCTGCCCCCTGCAGGGAAATGCACCCAACCACATGGCAAAAACATCAAACAATCAGGAACATCTTGAGGAACATGACAAAATATGTTGATTTGACCTCCAAACTTCCTAGACTCCATTCTGATCAAGCATCAACAGGATGCAGTGGAACAAGTTTGATTGACAGAGGCCCCACTGCACAAGCCAGAGTACCCAAAGGATCCACTGCCAATGTCCTGGTGCCAGACCCCATAGGACACCCTGAGAGGTCCTCTTGTCCATGCCCAATGGTTCAGAGTATTTTTGACCACATAAGGGGGACCAACACAATATTAGGCAGGTGATCATAATGTTATGCCTGATTGGTGTATGTTGATTAGAAACATATTTGTGATATGACACAAACTAACGTAATCTGGCAGAAAATACGCTTACCTCAAAATGTAATTTAGACAGTATGTTAGTTGTATAAAAACATCGTTTCTGTAAGACAGAGCTGTCAACAAACACACATGGGTGAAAAACTAAACCATTTAGAAACCAGTCACGTTTTTGGCCACCACAAACTACAAGAACAGCTGCACAGGGATGCAAATGTGCCCAACACCTTAGCCCGGAATCTCTCACAGGTGTTCAATTGAGTTGAGATCTGGTGATTGCAAGAGCCACAGCATATGATTTATATAATTTTTAATTCCCATCAAACCATTCAGTCAGCCCTTCTGCCAATTGTCAAATAGTCAGCAGAGCTGCAGTGGAAATGTAGATGTTTAAACCTTCACTTTTGCTTTACACTTGTCCCATTCATGTTGGCTTTGAAGTATAAAGCCTTGAAAATTACTTTGAAAAATTGAAAAATATCTACTTTACATTTCTTTGACGACTGAGCAGAGCCCATCTGATAAAGCTAATGTTATATAAGTAGAATCTGCAGCATGATTACAAGGCAGAATGAACATTTAAACTCAACATTTATACGTGTTTTTTCTGTGCAACAAAACACAATAATCCATTCGCACTATCCCACTAAAAAAACACCCTCATTTTCACCTCCTACTTTGCACTCAGATGTGGCTCACTCGCTGTTGTTGATACATTATTATCTAGACATACTGTAAAAATACATGGTCTTCATTTGCACTCAGCTGGTGAAAATTGCCTTCCTGTTTGGGTGATTTCTGGACAATTCTGAAGGCGTAAAACATTCTATGCCTGTGTAATACAGACACAGCACTTCCTCTTTGGTCCTTCATGAGATGATGATGCTCGACACTGAAGCTCATTATACAAGTATATTGTCATAGCCAAAAGCTATTCTCAAGCCTGTTTCCTTGCAGCAAGGGTGAAATGAATGTAGGGAATTCATATGCAATCATACAGCAATTCCCTGCGGTTATAAATTCTCTCCCTTTCCACAGGCACACCAGGTCAAAGCGTGTTACCCTCCCGGTTGACGTCATTTTGCCATTTGTGTCCTCCCATTCAGACTTCATTCTCTTGTATTTATGATAAATAGAATGTGTCCGTGATGTATCATTTTTGCAGTGTGAAGAAATTATGCAGCCTGAGCCCGACATGACTCATTTTGCTGTTACAAGCATCAATTTGGAATCAATTTCATACGAGCAGAAGTAACAGAACGAGTGCCGCAAATTACACAGATGACAATGCTTTTACTATACAGCTCATTCAGGCTTTCGTTAATATTCATATGGCAGATGTTCAATTGTCTGGATGACAGAAGTAAATCAGGGGTATCTTGTGGGGATCTCTGTTTCAGAGTGTGACATCATAACTCACTCTGACATCCAGAGCTGCAACCGTCAGGCGAGACCGTTTGAAATATGGAAGAGCGCTGTTAACACATTCTGGAAGCAGGATTCAAAGGGCTCGTCCATTCATGTGGATCTGACATGCCTCATGAGCAGCAGAAGGTCTAATCTGGTGATGAGAGCTGTGAGAAAGAAAAGAAGCATTTTTGGCCTTTTTTTTCTCCAGCTACCTCAACCTTTTCAAGTGTTTCAAGATCTGACACAGTAAAAATGTTTACTTGAGCCTTTCATATGGACCGCTATGGTTTTAGAGAAAATCAATGAAAATTTGTTGCCTCTGCTTCATCTGTCTCCTTCCCCGCTGCCCAGTGTGCAGAGGGAATTCTGCTGATGTGGAGATCAAGAGCTTGGCAGAAATGAGAGCACACAGACTCCACAGGGGAAGATTCAGCTTGTCATTAATTCTCTGTTTTTGACGAAACATAAAAACACACATGACAGGGGTGGATTTTGTTGTGCGTCGGTTCCAAATGTGGAAGGTCGATAATGATAAGGGGAACCACATGATATGCCTCTCGGCTTTTTTTTTTTTTTGGCTCTGACAGCACGTCTACTGTAAATGTATGATGCTTTCATTGTGTTTGAATTGATTATAATTGTGCTTCTGTTTTCTTTTTTTGATGTTGCATAAAATGCAGCACATCACACATAATGAATTTTTGACACTCACCAGATTTTCATTGTGAAGTTGACGTTTTGTTGGCACTGAGCAATGAAATGAGCTACTATCAAGTAAAAAAAAAAAAGAAGTCTAAAATAAGAATTGCACTATAGAAATCAGCCTTGTGTTTCAGCGTGTCCATCGGTTCTGTTGGGTTTAGAAAAGGACACAAACCACCATGGATGGTTGAAATGTCAACAACAACTGAAGCTGCGTTTTTTGCCAGACATCAGAAAGTGAGAATGATGATTAATGGTGCTGTAGCTGCTGCAGCTTGGTGTAAAAAAACACAATTATCTCGCACACACTGGTTGCTGCCATGATGTGATGCTGTGTGTAGCTTTGCATTATGTCTCGTTGCTTGGTGCTGTTCTGTCACAGCGTATAGGTAAATGTTTTACTTGTCACTGCAGATAAAAATTACCTTTAACTGCAATACATCAAAGGTAACATGTCAAAAATTGCACTTGGTTCCTTATAAATAGATAGAAGGGGAAGCTATAGTGATGTACATTAAGCTATAGAGCCACCCAATGCTTACTCTCCCTACATCTCACAAGGGGTTAGGCAATATATTAAAAAATTACCACCAGTCATGTTGATATATTAGCGACGCTTTCTGAAAAGTAGTTCTATGCCATCAGATCAGCCATTTTAATACACATATTTTTTTTTATGGCAGCTCACCACAGTATTGATTTTCTTCTTCTTTTTTTATATTTAAAATGGGTAAAATCTGATCTCATTGTAGAGCTGCTGTCCCTCTCTCCATCTCCATCTCTGTCTCTCAAACACAACGACAGCCGACCCATCTGTGAACAGTCCCGCCTGTCTGTGCACAATCTGAGTTGTTGTTGTTGTTTTTTTGAGCAGAATAGAATTCACGATTGGTTAGTATCATGAACCACTTTGCACATGTTTGTCCAAACTGATGCATTCCAGTTTACTCTGCCAATCTGGGAGACCCAACTCTTTAATTAAGTTATTATGAGCTGGTGAGGACCCCAGTGTTATCTGTCCAGATGCTCAGGTCCTCACCAGGGCAGGGACACCTCTGGTTTTAGTCTTTACTGTGTCGTAGCTACTAATTAGACTTTACTGTCTGGACCAACTCCTTAGAGATGAGCAGAGGCAGAGAGACACTGTCGTAACATTGCTTAAACTGGGCCTAGACGGCTGTTATACCAAAAACTTCAGCCTGTCAACACATTTCATAGCTGATGACAGCAACTTAATCACCTCTGTCAGCATGCACTGCAGTCGCTGCAGCTACCTGCTGCTAACTTACCCACACACATACACAAATCTCCAACTGCCAGTTGCTATTAGCATGCAATTTGAATTGCTCTTAACAGGTTAATTATTTAACAACTTGAACTCTCAAGGCAGCAGACCATTAAATTCGCAAAAGAAGAAAATGATGAAATTTGTCCAAAAAGGTCTCAAAAAAAGCACAGTGCACTCAGTTAGTCACCAATGTCCAATACTTTCATCCAATTGCCTAACCCTAGTGGTCATTCCAGACCAAGTGAGCCTGCCGCAGTAAAAGCCATTAATGTACTGAACTGGTACTTTGCTTCTTATGAATTCTCACATAAGTACCATTTAATATTATATATTTTCCTTTACCTGAAACAACTTTGTATTTGTATTCTAGAGTCAGGATAAAGGGGGTCAGAGAGTTTGAATAAGTGAATATAAAATGCGCACAATGCATCAATAAAATATATCAGCATGCTTATAAACACACAGGGTGGATACTGAGGCCGGTGAAAATAATGGGAATATTTCACATGGCTGATGGCCAGCAGTCAAGCACACTCAGAGCACTCAGGCTCTAATTGGGTTTTTACGTGACCCAAAGTGTGATTATCCCTGCTCTCCATTTTCATTACAGAACCTTCACTACTCATTGCTGCCCAGGCCCTTTGGCTAACACTGCCACGGGCTGCAAGAAGAAAAATAAGAGAAGGAAATAAAGGGCTGATTTATGACCTTTTCACTCTGTCAAATAAGGCCTGTCCTGGGAGAGTTGCCTGACTAAACACTGCCTTTCCGGCATGAACAGTGGAGGACTGAGGTAAGCGACTGACTGGAGAAGAAAGCTGTGCATCTAACAAATTAAAGCCCAGATATTTTCCTCAGGAGTTGGAAGGGACCAGAACAGAATTAAAAAGACAGTAAGCATGGGGCTTTTGTGTGGCCACAAGAAACGGTTCTCTACATAAACAAGCTCAAGTTGTTCCAGCAAATGCCCAAATGTGACTTGTCGTTTCTACAGTTACACATTTTTGCAACAGATTAAACAAACCACACACGCTGCTGTGAGCTTCAGATGTGCTGGTAGGCAGATTCCTTTTTTTCTTTCAGACAGAGCCAATCTAGTCCTTTCCCCCCCAGCGTCCAGACTTTGCACTCAGCAGCTGCTAGTGCGCTTGTTGCTGTCTCTTTACATATTTTTCTCTCTCACCAAATTGATAATTTAATGTCATGTTTTTGTGGGTTTGTTTTGTTTTTCTGCCCGCTTAGATTATAGAAATTACTGAATACAGTGGCAGTTTGAAACCAATCTTACACATAACCGCAAGAACATGAACAGAAAATGTGCACAGCAAGTGTTGGTCTAGTTGTAATATGTCAAAATAGAGAGTTAAGTTACATAATGAAGTGGAAATTAGGTTCTGAGTCCAAGTGAGGCAATAAAAACACAGCTGCAAACCTGCAAGCTAGTGATCATGAGCCTGCACTGTCAACAGCAGATAGATGTCCCTCAAGTAATGTTCTCCTAGTACAGCTATCATCTGTGTAATGCTCCCATAATGATGGCACTTCAAATGTTTGACAGATAATAGATAGTGAGAAGTGACAATAACACTGGCTGACCTCTGTCTCAGGACAGAACTGTAGCAGGGATGTCACAGCTACTGCAAGTTTTCAGGCCATTAGCTGATCAGGGCAACCCCGAGCCATCACTGTTAAAGAGACACTTTGACATTTTTGGGGAAATATACTTCATGTTGGTCTCATACATTCAGATAAGAAAGAGATCAATATAAATTTCATTTCTCTGCTTTGGCTGGCTACTGCTCCTTCTCAGGTTTCCAAGAAAGGAACGTTTCATATTCATCAAAGAAGTGCTGAAAAATATATTCTCGTAGAGGTCGGGGTCTTTTTTTAAGTCTTACCCTCATACTGTCAAATCAGAGCAAGTAAGGGGAACTAACTTCAGTGAGAAATGCTTAAATGAAATCCATTAGACACAGTTCCCCAAAGTTTCCAAATGACATGAGATTTCACATTCTTCAGCTCAAAGTTAATTAAATATCTCATAATAAAAAGTCGATTTTTTACCATAATGCCTCTGAAGGCATCAAATTTGAAGGACTGCCTCTTCTTTAAGTCAAAAATATTAAGTCTTAGCTGCGGTGGCATACATGATGAGAGCCGCCTTTCTCATGAACTGTCAAGAAAAGATTACTGCTTCTCTAGGTCACTGCAGAAAGAGACTTTGAATGTGTCTGAATAAGGAAGCCGACTGTACGTCTGACTGAAATCCAAGGATGTTTGCTTCGAGGAAGAGTGAGAAGTAGCATAATGACTGCATGTCAGCAGCAGGCCTGCATTACTTCTGATTATAGTGACAGATTTGTGGTGTGTACATTGACTGCGCAGAAGACTGTGAAGATGATTTTGACAGACAGTCAAACATAAAGGATGTAAAGCGAGATACAATCTTGAGTCACCCAACTGATGATTAACATGCAAATCATAGAAGAGCTGGAGGGGATTATTAAGGTAATTCAATAACAATGTGACAAGGAAAGCTGTGAAACACATTCAATTAGTCTGCCTGCCACAGAGTAAACATAAGAAGATTTGAATCCTTTCAACCAATAAACATAATTAAATTGTATGTGCATAGTGAAAAATCATGATCACTTTACATAGTGAGGTCAAGACCTTGCAATATTATATAATGGAGAGAAACACAGCTATTCCCCCTTCAGTAAACAGGGTAAACCTCCTAAAGAACCAAACTCAGATTGGCCATCTGCTTTTAACAAGTGGGGGGGAGAGGGGAGAGAAAAGATAAAACAACAAACAGTAAAGACTGGGCAGGTTGGTGAAGCCAGTAACTGGAAATCAGAAATGTACTGATCCAGAGCAGCTGCAGAAAGCTACAGGGAGAGAGAGGATAAAGAGAACAAAGCACAAACCACAGGAGAGAGAAGATACAAAGGTAATGACATGTAAAAGTGACATATAAATGCACAGAGAGTGAAAGAGAGGAGAGCAGAAGACAGGTACTCAGTGCATCAGGAGAGCCCCAGCAGCTGAGGCCTATAGCAGCATGAGGGGGTCACCTGAGGCAGCTCTAACTATAAGCTTCATCAAATAGGAAAGTTTTAAGCATAATCTTAAAAGAAGGCAGAGTGTCTCTACCTGAACCCAAACTGGGAGCTGGTTAAAGGAGCCTGATAGCTGAAAGCTCTTCTACTTTTAGTAACTCCGGGAACCGCAAGTAAGCCTGCAGTCTGAGAGCAAAGTGTGGGATAATATGGTACTATGAAGTCTTTGAGATACAATAGAGCTTGATCATTAAGGGCTTTGTCTGTAAGGAGAAAGGTTTTACATTCTATCCAGCCTTTTACAGGGAGCCAGAGAAGAGAAGGTAAAATAGGGAGAAATGGGATCTCTCTTTCTAAGTCCGTCAGTACTCTCACTGCAGCATATTTGGTCAACTAAAGGCTTTTCAGAGAGTTACTGGGACATCCTGATAATAGGGAATTACAATTGTCACGGTTCCTCTCCCTCGGTTCCACCCCTCTTCTCATTCCCCAGTTTTTACATCCTCAAATCCTCTCCTCAACTTGCATCTCAGTCCATCCCACCACTGATGTGAGTAGACAGAGTGAGGAAGAGACATGAGGAGAGAGGTTTGTATATTCCAGCTTTTTCACGGGTCACTGGTGCGTAAAGCATATAGTGAGAATACACCTGTCCATCCTCGCTCATGGCTCTACAGCCAAGCCTGCTCAAAGTGTGTTTTAGGAAGTGAGACATACTTAAGGATGACATGCTGAGATTGATTTCTACACGGAGGACCGAGGAGACAAAGAGCCTCTTAATAGAGAAATGAGATGAGCCTCTTGAGTATTTGCTGTTTTTCCCTCCTTGTGTCTCTTGTTGGTCAGCTGTTCATCTTTTCTCGCTATCTGTCAGTGTGTGCGTGTAGCGCTCCTTTCTACTCCTGCTGCCAACACATCTGCTCATCAGATACTTACCCACCAATCAGGAATCTGCACTATATATATACTCCAGGTCCGCTCTCCAGTACAAACACCACAGCCAGACTTTAACTAAGTTGTGTCTCTTCCTGTTGTTTGAGCAATTTAGTAAATCTTGTGTGTTCCTGTGACTCCTGCCAGCCTCACGACACAATGAGCCAGCCACTCTCTCTGTCTTGGCTCTGCTCTGCCCAGCTCTCTCTGCCTACCTCCATCAGCCAGCCCAGTGACTCCCAGTCACACTCTACTTCTGCCAGCCACAACTCACCGCAAGCCCCCATCAATCCCTTCCCCCCCCAGCAATACTCGTGCTTACCTTGCATTATACCATAAATCCTACTTTCTCTGCCTGTTTGTGAGTCTTGCTTTCGGGTCCTCTCTCTTTCTGCTTCAAACACCAATAGTCCAGCCTAGGAATAACAAAGACTTGTTCGGCATCGCTCTGAGACAGGATGTTCCTAATTTTTTAAAACTCTGCCCAGGTGAAAGAAGGCCATCCTCTTTCACTTCTTTCATGTGTGAGATAAAGTACATTTTCAGGTCAAAATAACTCCAAGCTTCCTCGTAACTACATGGTTAGATTGTGTGATTCTGAGGTGTTAAGACAATTTGTGGGGCATCCAAGTCAACGCAGTCTCACTCATGTGTAATAGCTACGTTGGTGCACAGTATAAAAATATATTAGTTTCATAATAAAGATTGTAAAATTGTGAGATGTTTTTCAGGCCTCATCTTTTCTATAGGCCTACAGCCACATCACAAACACTGATTTGGTGCCGTTTTATGTCTCCATTTTCAACTGGTGTTTGCTTTCGTTTACGCTACAAAACTGCTTCGGTGAGTTTAGGTACCAAACTGCTTAGTTAGGTTTAGGTTAATCCAAAAAAATTCCAATGAGTAAGCATACTGGCGACAGTAGAAAGCAAGAAAACTCCAGTAGAACCAGGCTCAGGGAGTGCAGTCATCTGCCTTGCCTGGCTGGGGTGAGGGTGAAAGGGAGAGAATAAAGGACAGGAGAGACAAACAAACAAAAGAACATAAACACTGGAGACTGGGCTGTCCAGGCCTTTACGACTTTGTATATTTCTTGTGTTCACATTATACTGTATCTACAGAATGAAAATCCCTCTGAAATGTTTGACACGTCTGAATCATTAGTGAAGCCTACTGTTGTAACACCGAGTGAGAATATTTCATGAAAACTCCCTGAGGAAAATTTAGCCTAAAATAACAATTTGACTCTCTGGTGGAAAACATCATTAACTGTGCAGCATTTGCAACCAATGAGCCATGAATGAATTAACACTTACCCCGAACATTTACTGATCATAAAGCATTTGATGATTTTACACAATTTTTTTCTCACACCCCATGTCAGTGTCTCTACAGATGAGAGAAATGTGCTTCATTGTTAGTGCCGTGGAGACTTGTCTTGTTCAATATGTCAGTCAGTCAGTGGGGTAAAAAAAAAAAGAAGCAAATTTTCATGAAAATCAATCAAAGTCTGTTCTTTTTATTGTCACTTAACTATAACAGAAAAAATGTCTATTCTTGTCCCATTTTATTAAAATTTTCTGGACTTTTAGTTCTTCATTGTGACATGTTTTGATCGTATATTTTCTTTGTGTCAATTCACCTTCACCAGGAGATAGAATCTCATACTTGAAGGCTAATTAATGTCACAGTTGCCATTTTCTCAGAACAAAAGGCTCAAGCTGAGAGTTCTTGAGTATTCTGCATTTCATGTTTTGCTTTTAAATAGTATGCCACTTGTGTTATGACTGAATGGAGGAAATCTTATACAGGAATAAATGTATGACATAACTCTGAGGACCAGAGAAGGTTTGAATATATCTCATATACTGTCGGCTTTGAAGATGGTGCAGGAAGTTAATTGTGGTTGTCAGCATAAGTGCATGAGGTTAGACAAAATCTAGAGGGTTCAGAGTTTGACAGGAGAACATGTCAGATTTTTGTGCGTGTGTGTGTCAAAGCTCCTAATGAACTGAAAGCAAATTGCACTGGTTGTCAGTCAAACCTGTGAGTTTAATATCTATGCCCAGTATAAAAAGATCATCCAAGATGCTTTTTTTTTTTCCAGGAGTCATGACTGTGTGTTCTTCACTATGCAAGTTTCCGTTATTGCAAGGAGGACGTGCCACCGAATAAAGGGCACAAACTTATATTAGGTAGTTTATATTTAGGCTGCACAGCTGTGGTGGCCAGAAGACATTCAGTGCAGTCCCTTGTGTGTTGCCAGAAACATTATAAGGGCTTTGGTATTGCTTCGGTGTTCCTTCAAAGCCCATCAGATTGAAATATGATGTCACCATGCCCCTGCAGGACACTGTTCACACTGAGCATGTTATAATGAAGGGCACTTCCTGTTATCGAGCATTTAATGACCAATAATTACCTATTATGTTAAGGTGTGGCACAACTAGGGATGGGAATCAAAAACCAATTCTTGTTGAGAATCGGTTCCCAGTGTTTCAATTCCATGGAATCGTTTGCCAATTTTGCAAACGATTCCCTTATCAATTCCAGTGGGCGTGAATGACGTCACCACGCACGTTGCATAGCTTACGCAAGCTACGCAACGTGTGTGGCGACATCATTCACCAGTGCAGCCAGCAGGAAACATGGCGCCCAAGCGGCACAAACGCTCCAAAGTTTGGTTACATTTCATGAGAAAGGATGACAACAGGGCAACTTGCAATACTTGCAAAGTGGATCTTTCATCAAAGGGAGGAAATAATACAGATATGCAGAAACATTTGCACACACAGCATGCAATAACTTGGAATGAATGTCGCGTTTTCGATCCGTTCCGGAGTGAATGTCAACCCAGCAGCAACGTTAGCACGTCCTTTGTTCTCCTTTTTTCCAAATGAGAACCGATAAGAGAACCGATAAA
>OMNN01053899.1:0-11528 GCA_900302755.1 Chromis chromis
GGTTGAAGGTTGGGATGAGAAGAAGCGAAAGGTGGGTTGAAAAAGATTGATTGCAAGAATGAGAGCGAGGGTGTTTTTATCCATCCATTTATTGTGATGGTACAGTTAGCGTTTTTACTGTAGGAACTGCTGAGGGCGCATGTCGAAGAAGCTGCACTTAGGTAACGTAGGGGTGGTTGTGTGTGACTGTGTGTTTAATGTATGTGGGGCAAGTCACGCTTGACCGGAAGAAGAGATTGAGAACAAAAACAAAAAAAAATGCCTGAAACAAAAATTGCAAACAGTCTTGTTTTTTAAGATGAAGGGAAAAACATACCAGTATTTGTGTGTGAGTGTGTGTGTGTGTGTGTGTTTGTGTGTGTGTGTGTGTGAACGGGAGCTGAGGCAGGTAGAGAATATTAAGGAAGTTATTCCAACGTAGACCCGTTTGTCGAGAGATTTTTGGCTGTTTGCATTTCAACCAAATGTCAGAAAAACATTACTATGCTCTTACACTACAAACTCACTTGGAACTCTTAAAACAGTGCAAAACGCTACAATTACACAAACCAAATGTGATTAAAAATATACTACAAAATCAAACTAAACACTCATGCGCGTAGGTGCGTCATGGTTACCCGGTTCTACAATTGGCCAAACTGCCCCTCGAGGTGCTACATACAGTTCAAACCTGTAGATATCAGACTGCACTGACAAAGGGAGGGTGTTAGAGGGTGGGTGGGTAGCTGAGCTTTACTTGTACAGAAAGAAGCACTAGTGATTAAGTTCCATAGTTACTGCTGGCAGGGTGGTAGTTGGGAAACAGGGGTTCAGAACATGAGGGGGCGGGGGGGTCACATCAAGAATGTACAGTCATTGTCTAGCTGATTGGTCCTGTTATTTCAGAGCTCTGTGTTGGCGTTTGTATAATCAGATCTGTCAATCAGTCAAATAAAAGGTGTATTTATTCGGATTCATCTACCTGGCTGGCTTCTCTGCTTTTTTTTCAGTTCAACTGAATAAAAATTCTGATTTTATGATGGATATTTCTCATGAAGGACAAAAAACGCTTACAGGTGAAGTACCAGGTGGTTGACCTCCAACTGCTGCAGAGACCTTGAGCAAGAATACTGAATTTTGGAAAACTTTTGAAGGAAAGAAACTATTGGTCGTTGCTTCTGGCGCTCACAGTTTGACAAAATGGACACGCGAGTGGTTGAAATTTAAAAGCACTATTTGCAGACACTATTTTGAGCGCAGTGCTCTTCATCAGGCTGAAACAAAAGGGTAATGGATGACATGGAATATCCATGGGGGCACAAAGTGAGAGAATCCCATTAAAATGCATTTGTTCTGCACACAGAGCTGATGCCCATTGTGTTTAGTTGACTCAATATCATTTCCATTTTGATTTTTTAAACGTTTTCATCCAGTGCTGGTAGCAAGTAGCAAATTTATGACCTTCACAAACAACTTATTTACTCTAGGATTGTTGCATTGTTAGTGGTTTGTTACTTTGACCACATGTGGAGGCACAATCACAGCTACTCTTTAGTCAATTCTAAACTCTAAACTCCACCAAGAGGAACAAGTGAAGATAACTTTGCATTTAGGGATCTGTCATGACATAATTTCCAACCTTATTTACACTTACGTGTCTGATTGCAAGGGATATAAACTCAAAAGTCTGCCAAATAAATGTGTTTCAGTTAAATAATAAAGCTAGGTATGCACTGATAGAAGTTCCTGGTTGCCTTTCTAATGCTCTGCTCATATCTTGCAGATGTAGTTGTTTTTTATATTATTTTTTCCATATGCTGTATCATTGCTGTCATTACTAAGGCAAATGACACAGCAGGCGCACTTCATATGGTTTTATTGCAAGACTCTGATGGTAGCGCCACATACTGACACGATAAAGTGGGAAATAATGGAAATGCAAAAGCAGCTGCTGGAATAAATGTCATCACCCTATGCTTGTTTATTTTAAGAAATGTGTGAAAGAATATATTATCACATTTCCATTTGCTCTGGCTGCATGTCGCCTGTCCTCACTCCGGTATTATTTGCAGCCCTTTATAGACATGTGAATGAATATCTTTTTTATTGCCTCACCGTAACCCTCTGTCATTTTAGAGAGATGATATGAATACAAAGTTCTTTAACTGATCATCGTGGTAGAGTTTCCTTTTCCATTTCCTGCAGCAACAACAATGTGTTTCTCTGTGACACTTTGGACTTTGCCCCTCTCTGGGCTGTGGCATGCATCACACTCATGGACGGGCACTATAGTATGCATGACAATTCATCTTTTGATCGTGCTTATTTACTGTCAATATGTTTTCTTTTCATACATCTGTAATAGGCCAAATTGAGCTTTCAATTAGATTAACAGTAATTGTCCTGACATTTGTGTGTCGTGCTTCAGTGCTCCAATTACATTGCAAATAGCCTATACATAATTTCCCAAAACAAACTGCCATTTAATACATATTCAAGAATCAACATATACATTTCTCCTTTTTAAGCACTATATGCACAAATAGTCTATACATAGTGCTGTCTCTGAGTTTTATTGTCAAGATCACTGTATGTCCTGATATGAAGTTGTGAGTTTCTGTAGAAAACGTTAATTGGGACGATTTACATCTGCCCATATGGTTTAATTTTGCAATTATTGTAGTTTGTGTACTTTATTTTTCACTCTTCCATTAACTCCTGCAGCTCATCATTTGCCAAATGAGATCCAATTTAACTGTGTGCAGGTGCCTGAATTTGCAGCCCACATGCTTGCTGACTTAATTCAATAAGCGAAATGAATGAATGGGATTCCTGTTAGGAGAAATGTTTGTGCCTCTCAATTAACTGCATGTTAATTGAACCCCTCTGTCATGTCACAGCAGCTCATGAATCTCATTCCTTTCTAATGGAAGCACCTCGCCCTCCCCACCACTACACTGCCACCACTTTTGATTCAAGTCGCTGGAAAACATCAGATCCGGAATGCTCCGCTGGTATCAAAATAAGAAAAAATACCACTGTGTGGATACAACTGTAAAATAATAGTCTTGATGATGAAAAGTTTGTTTTAAAATGACGCCCTACTTTTCCTAGTGCGGCAGAATACCGTATTTTCTCCTTTCGCCATCTTGATGTTCGATCGCACAGGCGGAAGCAACATCTTCGGCGGAGCAACAGCGGGTGTGGTTCGGACTTCTACGGGTGGTTCACCTAGCAGCCCTGTCTCCTGTTTTCAGCTCAGAGAAAGGGGAAATTTTTCCTGACAAGAACCACGGAGGAGCCGCTCGACTCTGGTAAATATCGTACGTTTAGCACCAGCTATAATTCGGCGTCTTTGCGGCGCGTCAATGCCTGGTTCTCCAAAGAAAATCATCTTTGGCTAGGGAGGGGGCTCCGGTGGGGTTTTCTGATTTGGCTGGCAGCACAGCAGGTTTTGTACGGTGGCGCTTGGATCTACTTTTCATACGTCCTGGCTAGCTAAGCTAATCAAACCAGAATTAAACATTTCAAGAGTGTGCTTGAAAGTCACGGTTCCTACAATGAACTCGTTTGCGAAAATAACCGATTCTAACATTAGCTGCGTCTCCGGACAAGGCATACTAATTTTTAGTCTGTGGCCGAATCCCTAAACACTGTTTGTTTATGTTAGCTAGTTAGCTAACTAGCGGAGAGGTTAGCTACGCACGTTAGGTTAGCTTAGCGAGCGTTCAAGGTAAGCTAGCCAACCTGTTAGCTAGCAGGGGTGGCTAATACGTGCTAGCGCCTCGGTGTTGATTTTTTTAACGAATGAAATATACTTGGTGATTGATGTAACCTGTACAGTTAGCTGAGGGTTTTCGTTTAGTTTTGATGAGGCAGCTTGTTAGGCTCGTAGTTAGACCCACCATGAGAGGAGGAGTCATGGAAGTGATTGCGGGGCGGAGGGGGTAGTTTCTCTCATTGGAAACCCAAGCTGCGAGGTCGGAACTTGGCCGTGGTAGGGGGAGGGGGAGAAATATGCCTTTGATGTTCTTTGCCGCTGAATGGTGAATTGTGTTCGTGCTGGCCTGGAAATACCCACCGCTTTGCTCTCTCGGCTGGAGGTGGAGGCTCGGCATTTCCCCTCATAGCTACGTTAGCAAGCCAAACAAGCGTCTGAATCACTGGGAGCTGGCACAGGTAGCGCAGAAGACAGCGGTTTTATTATTGAGACCACGTAGGAGAAACGCATAAACATCACGGCTAGGTTTTGCTTGGCCAAACAAGAAATTAGTTTGAGTGTGAGTTGTCTCATTTCCCCCTGTGTACCTATTTCCTTTTACAGACATATCTGCTGAGGGCAGGCAAGAACAATGGCTACCCAGTGTAAGTATGGAAAACGATTTATTTTCATATAAATGAGTTTTATGTTAATGTGCTGACAGTTGTTCATATTGTCTTTTATATCCACATGTAAGCGTTTAACTGTACATATGCAAATAAATGAAGTAATGCAAGCATTGAGGCATAGTGGAGACTGGAAAAAATGGGAGCCAGGTGAGCACATGTCGCAGTATCCCAAGTAGTTACACTTAGCTTTTTGTTAGATCCGAGTTTCTCCTTAGACAAATAAATGTACCTGGGGAATGTAAGAGGGATCTTATGTTTATGAACTTCAGTTTATGATCATCTCCTGATTTTTTTTTTCATACATGGAAAATTACAGTTTTTTTTTTGTTTTGTTCAAGTTACAATTATATTTTTATTTTGTCCATTTCCTTTTGTCCTACAACTCCCACATATGATTTGTGAAACTTTTAAGGTTGCTCTTAAATATTGTGCCTAACTTAAATTGAGAAATGAAGCTGAAGCGAGTGAAGTTAAGATTATTTGTTTAGAAGTTTGGCATACCTTTTGTTTGACTTTCTTTGCTCTTTTTGTGTAGCTGATTTGATGGAGTTGGACATGGCCATGGGTGACAGCAAGGCTGCTGTGAGCCAGTGGCAGCAGCAGTCCTATCTGGATTCAGGCATTCAGTCTGGTGTCACCACCACCGCACCATCTCTGAGTGGCAAGGGTAACCCTGATGCTGAGGAGGATGATCCAACTCTCTATGACTGGGAGTTCAATCAACCCTTCACTCCTGAGGCTACAGGTAAAGGAAACCGCTGTTCATGTTTTGGTGTCTGTTGTCTGTCTCATCTAATGAAATACTAACCTGTAAAATACAAGTAATTAGTCACAATCACAATGTTATTTGTGTATTGATATAAAGCAGTCCTAATTGCAGATGATCTACGGAAGAATGGTTTAACAAAATGTTAAATTACTTTAGTTTCATGGTATTTATCATCATTTTGCATTTGTTTTAGACATTGAGGGTTATGCCATGACCCGGGCCCAGCGTGTTCGCGCTGCCATGTTCCCAGAGACCTTGGAGGAGGGCATCCAGATCCCACCTACTCAGCTGGATGCAGCCCACCCAACAGCTGTGCAGCGTCTGGCAGAACCCTCTCAGATGCTAAAGCATGCTGTGGTCAACCTCATTAACTATCAAGATGATGCTGAGCTGGCCACTCGTGCCATCCCTGAGCTCACCAAACTGCTCAATGATGAGGACCAGGTACGTTTGTAAATGAGTGAATTATCATCTGAATATCCTCAAATGCCAAAATGGTACCAGCTGAGTAACTTGTGGTATAATGTCACTTAATAGCAATATAGTTTACATCCCTTCTGAGACCATCCATCCCTAACAAACATCTCTTTCTTAGGTTGTTGTGAACAAAGCAGCTGTGATGGTGCATCAGTTGTCAAAGAAGGAGGCATCGCGCCATGCCCTGATGCGTTCACCACAAATGGTTTCGGCAGTTGTTCGTGCCATGCAAAACACTGGTGATGTGGAGACTGCTCGTTGCTCTGCTGGCACTTTGCACAACCTCTCCCACCATCGTGAGGGTCTCCTTGCAATCTTCAAGTCTGGAGGCATTCCTGCCCTGGTGAAGATGCTGGGGTAAGAAATGGGATGTATTGTTGTGCTGTTTATATTGTATGTATGTTGGATAATATCAATTGGACTGATGTGAATGTCAAGAATGAAGAGAACCTGTCTTGGAGTTGTTTGTGTTGAGGCTGTTTGAATTTGAGTGGTCTGATGGCTATCAGTGGTTTGATGAGAAAGTTGTTTGTTGGATTTTTTTGCAGCAGCATTTGTGATGTACACAGTTGTGATCTGTAGCGGTGAAAGGTAGCTTGTAAAGCAGGCTTTAGTATTGCTTTTACAGGTGTTGGATTCAGTTCTGTGCTACTTCTATCCCAATTATATTCCACAGGCTGCAGTGTTATTTACATAGCAATATACAGCAATGGCACTGATGAAGTTAAATGTTGTGTGATGCTGATATACAAGGTGCGACCATTAATTAGGGAGACTGGGCTCATGTAAGTCAAACCTCAACTGCATGCACTAGACAGGTGGCATGCAGTGACTGGTTTGTAAGCATAAACAAACCAAGGAAAGTTTCAAATTTGCATAAATCTGATTTGTATTACACTATTAGTCTCATTCAGTAGCCACACCTCATAGACCAAACAACTTGCCGTCCGCACTATAACCCAAAACGCAAAGTCAAAGTTGACTTAAAAACTCTCAGATGCTTGCTTTCCCTTTTTCATTTTCCCTCACCACCTTCTGTGTGAGTGAAGGCTGTACTCGGTGTAAAATGCAACAAAGTGAGCAAATAATTTAAACTGCAAATAAAGTCAATCAGTGGGAATGGTACAACTTTCACGAGTGAAAGACATTTGGATGCCCACAAAACTCAGTGACAAGGACTAGTTACATCCTCAGATAACAAACTCAAAATCTTTCCAACCAGCTAAACTCACAAAGAATGACGACTCACTTTGAAACCATTGAAATGTCTTCCTTCTTTACTTTAGTCTTTGTATTTCTCCATGAAAGCCAAAAGAGTTAGCTCTCTGGCAAGTTCCGACCTGTTGGATGTCGCATGAGTGTGTTTGATTTTGCACCTGGAATCACATTACTGTGCTTTAAATACAGGATGTAGCAGTAGCATGAAAGGAGATGAACTGCCACATTTTATTGGACAACAATTGCTGAATAGATTTGGATACAGGTAGCAAATTCAACTAAGTAACCATTTCAAGAATCTTTAGGGTAGTAATGGCGTGCATCATAAAGTTTTCATCAACTTGACTGGATTTCTCTGTAGAGCTCTTAAAACTTTGTTAGTATAATTATTTTCCTTGAAGATTGGATGATTAGGGCATATGAGGACCGAGTAGAAAACAGCGTATAATACTAGTACAGTGCTCCAAAGTACCAGCTTTAATTTACATAAGGCTTCACAGGAGTTGTCAGGTCTATCACTGGTCTTAAACTTTGCTTGACAGTTTTCAAGAATTCCTGGTGGGTTACAAAAATTAAAATGATATTTTTTTGCTGTTGAAGTGTAATAGCCATTGTTATCTCAGCTGTAAAAGGTAGCTAATAATTAAAATATTTAAATGATTCAGAATGTGAAACAGCACCTAGTGCAGCTGATCTATGATGGTCATATTCTGAGCTGAGTGTTAGCGGAGACTAATTGTGTGACTAATTATTCCTAGTGTATAAAAAGCTCCCACTCTGTGATAATAGTATGAATTTGTATCTGTAATACCAATTTTAATAGGTGTTTTCGAAGGTGGTCTTAACTGCTGAAGTTATCTGATTCACATTTCTGTTTTTTCAGCTCACCAGTGGACAGCGTTTTGTTCTACGCCATCACCACACTCCACAACCTGTTGTTGCACCAGGAGGGGGCCAAAATGGCAGTGCGCCTTGCTGGAGGATTGCAGAAGATGGTGGCCCTGTTGTCTAACACCAATGTCAAGTTCCTGGCAATCACTACTGACTGCCTGCAGATTCTGGCATATGGCAACCAGGAAAGCAAGGTATTGCAGTATCACCTAATGTTTGCATGTATTTACATTCATTCATTTATTGAGTCCCTCATATGTCTATTCACACTACTTGGACCTGCAATTTGTATGCAAGTATAAACATATTCCTGTCTTGGTTTTAGCTGATCATTCTGGCCAGTGGTGGCCCCCAGGCCCTGGTCAACATCATGAGGACCTTCACATATGAGAAACTGCTGTGGACCACAAGCAGAGTGCTCAAGGTGCTCTCTGTTTGCTCAAGCAACAAGCCTGCCATCGTAGAGGCTGGTACGTACATACTCATGTTATACCACTAAAACAGAAATACAATACAGTGAAAGAGGCTTAAATATAAAATTTCAGGGCTCACTCATGCAGTACAACTGTGGGTATTCTTACAATCTAGCTTAGAGGTTTTAGTTATGCTTTGCTTCTAAGTAGAAAGTCATCTGATGTAACATATTTGTGTGGTTGATTTTGTGTGTAGGAGGCATGCAGGCCTTGGGGCTTCATCTGACAGACCCCAGCCAGCGTCTGGTCCAGAACTGTCTCTGGACTCTGAGGAATCTTTCAGATGCTGCCACTAAACAGGTACATCACACTGTTTTTTAAGTCATAAATGCTAACTTCTCATCCACCCCAGGTTGAGTGTCAACAGCTGTTGCTTAAAAATGTGTTAAATACCCCTAACAATGTGTCTGTAATGAAAATTTGCAAATACAACTTGTGCACTTTCTTGTTTTGTATGACAGCTGCATACAGCATAGAGCATCCAGTTTTGTTTGCTCATTTATATAATCCCATTAATTGTAAGTTATTCCTTTTCTTGTTTTTTTTCCCATCTTTCTTTGCTCCCCTGTCCTCTGCTCTCTGTAGGAGGGAATGGAGGGTCTCCTGGGAACTCTGGTCCAGCTGCTGGGCAGTGATGACATCAATGTAGTGACATGTGCTGCTGGCATCCTCTCCAACCTGACCTGCAACAACTATAGTAACAAACTTATGGTCTGTCAGGTATGTGTAAACACGGTAGCAAGAAGGTTCTCTACTCATCTTCCAGCAAAATGTGGCTGAAAAACTGCTTTTCATCTTGAGGACGGCAAGTTTCCTGAGTAATAAAGGCAGCTGGGGCACACTACACAGCAGTGTTGAAGCGCTGGTCTGTTTGCACAGTTAAAGGCTGTGAATTAAGCGGTGTGCTCCAGCCCCTTTGTGTTTTGTGAAATGTAAACACACAGGTTTTGGGACGTTTAGCTCATACGCATTATCGACCTATGAACAATACTTGCATTAGATTATATATTCTAATTTAAAATCTTTCTGCTGCCTTATTTTTTGATGTGATATCACATAGACCAATGATTGATCTCATCTCCCTAGGTTGGCGGCATTGAGGCTTTGGTGCGAACAGTACTTCGGGCTGGCGACAGAGAAGACATCACAGAGCCAGCAGTCTGTGCCCTGCGTCACCTTACCTCCCGTCACCAGGATGCTGAGATGGCCCAGAATGCTGTGCGCCTTCACTACGGCCTGCCTGTGGTGGTTAAACTACTGCACCCTCCATCCCACTGGCCACTAATCAAGGTCATTATCACTTTATTTCCCTTTTACCTTCACATATTTCCACATGAAAAATATAATAATTGTTGAACAGGATTTGTCAAATAATTCTTTTTTTTTTTTTTTTATGTTAAAACATTTTTTGTCTATGTAGGCTACAGTTGGTCTGATTCGCAACCTGGCGCTCTGCCCGGCCAACCACAGTGCTTTGCGAGAGCAGGGAGCTATTCCCCGACTGGTCCAACTGCTTGTCAGAGCTCACCAGGACACCCAGAGGCGCACCAGCATGGGAGGCAACCAGCAACAGTTTGTGGTGTGTAACCCACTAGAAGTTTTCTTTATTTGAACATTTAGATTTTTATGTGTATTTAATTTTCTTTTCATCTCACTAAAACGCATTCAGGAGGGTGTGCGTATGGAGGAAATCGTTGAAGGCTGCACAGGGGCTCTGCACATCCTGGCCCGGGATGTCCACAACAGAATTGTCATCAGAGGACTCAACACCATTCCACTCTTTGTCCAGGTAAAATCTTACTGCAGACCACCTACACTCCCATACCAAGTGTTTGTAAATATCTTTGCCTTTTATTTGTCTGCTACATGCATGTTATTTACTCTTGTTGTCTTTATCGCACATTATATTTTCTTCTCTGCTCTTGTATTCAGTTGCTGTACTCTCCAGTGGAGAACATCCAGCGTGTGGCAGCAGGTGTGCTGTGTGAACTGGCCCAGGACAAGGAAGCTGCTGAGGCAATCGAAGCTGAAGGAGCCACCGCACCACTCACTGAGCTCCTTCACTCCCGTAACGAGGGTGTTGGTAAGTATACGGGTGCAAATACAAACTGTGTACACGTGTCTGATTGTAAGTGTGAACCTGAGGTCATTGACTTGTGGTGTTGTGCATTCTCCTGTAGCAACCTATGCTGCAGCAGTCCTGTTCCGCATGTCCGAGGACAAACCCCAGGACTACAAGAAACGTCTGTCAGTGGAGCTGACCAGCTCTTTGTTCAGAACTGAGCCTATGGCCTGGAATGATGTACGTATATACACACACACACGCACACACAAAATAAACAAAACAAATTAGCGGTGACCTCTGTACTACATACCCAAATCTGAGCAGGACACATACATATAGTGTGCTTTACATAGACAAATGGCAATATTCATACTAAGTCAATTTTTTTTAGAATGATCATGTATACAGTTGTGCACAAAGGAAATGGAGAAGCTGTTGACTGCTGCAAATATTTATAAAATAGCTAATTATGTCAGACAGCATCAGAAAAGTTCACATATGATTTCTTTGTGTATTTTAATTGACATCTCAGTTTGGTAGCTGTCCATTAGTGTACTGGTGTACTATCACAATTATTGTGTTACATTAGTACATAATTCAAAGAATTGCTATGTACTCTGGATTTGGGATGAAAATATTCACTCTTTCAAATAAGTAGTTTTATGTCGGGTTACACTCATCACTATTTGCCTTTTTATATAGACTGGAGACTTGGGGCTGGATATGGGAGCACAGGGAGACCCTCTGGCTTACAGGCAGGATGGTGAGTACTTGCTTTTTCTCTAATGAAATCCCTTCTCTGTCTTTCACATCATATTTCGCCATCTGTATAGTTGTAGTTTCCATTTCTATCAATAGAAAAATACATTATAATTGTCTTGAATCCTCATGCAACTCCACATTTTTAATGTGACAAAAAGGCTTTTATTTCATTCAGTCGTGAATTGTACAGTTCATAAATATCTAAAAATCTAAGCTAGTTGTCAGTCATCTGCCTCTTCCCTGCTAATTGATAGCAGCTGGATAGCTCAGTGACTAACACCCCAGACCTTGGAAGGGGAGATCGGTGGTTCAAATCCCGGTCAGGGTGCAGGTATCCAGTGAGGACCCTTAGGCAAGGTCCTTAATGCTGCCCAGCCTACCTACCTATGTACGTCACTTTGGATAAAAGCGTCTGCTAAATGAAATTGTAACTTTGTATTGCATTCAAGAATTTTATTACAAAATGCGGCGTTGTTACGTAATGAGGTGAAAAATTATTACAATA
>OMNN01053901.1:0-10687 GCA_900302755.1 Chromis chromis
TGTTTACTTTTTCCTCTTTTTTTTTTATTTTAGCTTTTTTTTTCATATTTATTTTATTATTATTATCATTTTATTAATTCGCATTGATGTGGAAATGTCTGATTGTTCATGTATATTTTATTCCTGTTATTATACCTTGTCTACTGTTGAACTTAAATAAAGCTTTAAAAAAAATAAAAAATAAAAAACTCCTGGGGGGATTTTACATGTATGTGTACATTGTACTTTCTATACTCACAGAAGAGAGAGCACACTCCAAAAACCTGTTGAGACTTTCTCCTTTTATCTTGTTTTACTGACCTGAAAGTAAAAGCTCTCACACAGGACGTCATGGCAGATGTCCAGGTGGTTGTGAGGTGATGGTTGGGTTCCTTCGTTTTGTGGCTGACCCTCTGCAGTGGACACGCTCAGCTGGCGAGCCTGTGCGAACGACTGGAGGTAGTGGGACGCCACTGTCCAGAAGTGAAGATCTGACTCATCGCCGAACAGCCTGTGATTTACCACAACAATGCATCAGCTGGGTTCTGAGAGGTTACTACCTGCTGTGTGGAGTAGTTAGTCATCAGTGTGAATCAACATGCCACTCAGTTTTCTTAGTAGCCTGCTTACTAATGACCACAGTTCCTATATCTTCCAACCCACGCCTCGCTCTTTCTGCTAGCTCCCCTCCTCCTCCTGCTTTCTCTTCCATCATTTACTTCCCTCAGCCTCCTTTAACATATCTGCACTGGCACACAGCTGTTGCTAGGTTACCTCGCGACATTAACAGTGGCAGGAAACTTGGACAGCCAGATGTAGAGATAGCTCTCTGTGTACTGCCCCGGTGTTCAAAGTACAAAAAAAGGGTCTATTGCACTTCCCAGGTAAATCATGGCTTTAATAACGGGATGCAAACAGGAGGGACGATATTGCATTTTCTGCTCAGACTGGCTGTTCTAGATTTGTCAGATGCTCGAGGGAAATGAGAAGTGAAGCAGAGATGAGATCAGAGTTGCTGACACCAGCTCTAATGTCATGGATTTTTGCGGAGCTACAGAATCACACAGTACAGTTACAGCAAAAATAAACCAATATTCTGGTAGATTATCTAAATATTATATAAAGAAAATGATTTCACTTGCCTCATAATATTACACCATCTTGTTTAAATCAGAATACATACTCTAATTAATGAACAAGTTACATTTTCATTATTGATATCCCACAAATCACTTCTGTGTCATCCAATTGTGTTTTACTCAAGTTAATTATCATGTTTCACTCCTTATTCATTTAATTTTACTGTGTTCTATATTAAACATTTATTATTTTAATTGTTATATTATATGTGATGTTATATTAATGTTTCCGTTTTATTTTACAGTCTATACAAGTTATACTTTGAGAACTCAGTAGAGCTTTCAGAAGTCTTTGACATATGTGCACTGACTGAATGTTAACAAAATAATCGTCCTGGGTTGCCAGTAAACCCTCATGCACACAGGGCAATCTGTACAACAACAAACAGTTGTAACTCCATGCAGTGTTGTAACTCACCGTGAGACCAGGAGGCAGCGCTGCAGAAGACTGAGCTCTGGGTCCTGTAGCACACTCTTCATATCACTGGGGAGCCAATCAGAGACAGACAATCAGAACACAGCCAGAGCCAATTACACTTCTCAAACACAGCAGGCCCAGTGTGGCTGTTACAGGAGATTCTTCTTATCTGTCAACCCACATACTACTTGCTCTTTGGGCCTGCTGTCTAAACACAGAGGAACCTGGGACTCTAAGCCTACAGTTCATAAACAAAAGCTGACACTTGGCTCAGATATACTGACATACACTCACCGGACACTTTATTAGGTACACCTGTTCAATTGCTTGTTAACACAAATAGCTAATCAGCCAATCACATGGCAGCAACCTTTATGCATTTAGGCATGTAGACGTGGTCAAGACAACTTGTTGAAGTTCAAACCGAGCATCAGAATGGGGAAGAAAGGGGATTTAAGTGACTTTGAACGTGGCATGGTTGTTGGTGCCAGACGGGCTGGGATTTTCACGCATAACCATCTCTAGGGTTTACAGAGGATGGTCCGAAAAAGAGAAAACATCCAGTGAGCAGCAGTTGTGTGGGCGAAAATGCCTTGTTGATGTGAGAGGTCAGAGGAGAATGGGCAGACTGGTTCGAGGTGATAGAAAGACAACAGTAAATCCAATGACCACTCGTTACAACCAAGGAATGCAGAATACCATTTCTGAATGCATGACACGACCAACCTTGAAGAAGATGGGCTACAGCAGAAGAAGACCACACCGGGTGCCACTCCTGTCAGCTAAGAACAGGAAACTAAGGCTACAATTCACACAGGCTCACCAAAGTTGTACAACAGAAGACTGGAAAAATGTTGCCTGGTCTGATGAGTCTCCATTTCAGCTGTGACATTCAGATGGTAGGTTCAGAATTTGGCGTAAACAACATGAAAGCATGGATCCATCCTGCCTTCTGTCAACGGTTCAGGCTGCTGCTGGTGGTGTAATGGTGTGGGGGATATTTTCTTGGCACACTTTGGGCCGCTTAGTACCACTTAAGCAGCGTTTAAATGCCACATCCTACCCGAGTATTGTTGCTGACCATGTCCATCCCTTTATGACCACAGTGGACCCATCTTCTGATGCTACTTCCAGCAGGATAATGCACCATATCTCAAAACTCAAATCATCTCAAACTGGTTTCTTGAACATGACAATGAGTTCAATATACTCCAATGGCCTCCGCAGTCAGCAGATCTCAATCCAATAGAGCACCTTTGGGATGTGGTGGAACGGGAGATTCGCATCAAGGATGTGCAGCCGGCAAATCTGCAGCAACTGTGTGATGCTATCATGTCAATATGGACCAAAATCTCTGAGGAATGTTTCCAACACCTTGTTGAAAGTATGCCACGGAGAATTAAGGCAATTCTGAAGGCAAAAGGGGGTCCAACCTTTTACTAGCAAAGTGTATCTAATAAAGTGGCCAGTGAGTGTATATACATACGCACTGACAACTGATTGTTGGTGGCTGCATCATGACAGTTACATTAAATATTCTGCTTTGAGTTGCTGTTTGCGATTGCCACTAGAAGAACTCCGTAAAGCTGCAGTGTCATAACTCACTTCGACAATGAGTTGAGCTGTTCCTGGATCAGTCCTTTTATCTCGCCTTTCTCATTGTAGTCTCTGAAACAGAGGGATCAAAATGAGTCAAACAGCTCCTTTTACACCTTTCTAAAATAAAACTTGACCTGATAATAAATGGGAATCTGAGAACCTGCTCAGGGAAGTCGATGTGTCAGGCAAAGTCTATTCTAACATTTATGCTGAGGTCAGGTAGTTCCCTGCGCACGCTGCTAATATAGCTGCCTGGCTTTTGATAAGGCATCTGTGTGTGATTAATGAAAGAAACACTCAGGTCCAAGTTAAATGGATTTGTTACTACATGAGGCTATAGCTGAACACAGATGTAGCTGTCTGCAAAAAGAAACAACAAAAAGGCTCTCTGAGGACAGTCTCCGCTGGATCCCATGCTGACTGGCTTACAGGAGTGAGTTGCTCATACTAGCAAATTGGTAATTTTTTTATGAGGTAATAAACAGAATGCTTGGGTGTTTGGCAGATGGTGTGGTGGTATAACAACAGTGCATTAAAGCTAGTCATATATAGTAAGTTGATGGTATGAAATTCAATCACTATTATTTTGATATATTCTGACAAATCCAATTTAATTCCAAATAAGTTTATATTTCATATACTATCAAACACATCTACCTTAGAACTTAAGACCGTTTCCTGCTAATACTAGTCAGTAACTTACCACTGAACTAAAATCAGTCTCGAATGCAAAGTGAAACTGGATTAAAAATTGATGGCATTGCCAAGTTTTATAACCAAGATCCCACTTCAATTGATTTATATTTCTGCTCAGCAGGAATCAGTCTAAAAATAAGTCCACATTATAATTATTAAGGAGGATTTTATTTTAGATAAGACCTTAAAAAAACCTCATCATACTGATTCATTAAGTTTTGTGTGACATACTGTATGAGGTGAGAGGATGGTCAGACTGTAACTGCCCGTCTGTCTTCATCCCCTGGTTGAGCGATGCACATTATGCAAGTTCAAATGCAGTTTAACCTAAAGCAGCTCTGCTCAGTCACTGATACCTGCTGTGTGGACATCTATAATTAAACTCCACTGGCCACTATCAATATGCTTCCCAGATGACTTACTCTGAACACCTTGCTTTAGGGTTAGGTGCCAGTATGTGATTTTTATTTTATAGCTGGTGTACCAAGATTTACAATAAAGCACTGGGTGTGTTTGAGTGTACATAGTCAGAACAGTTCATTTAAAAATCCATTGTTCAACCCAGGGACTGATCTTACAGCCTGGTTCAGGGAATTCCAAGCACTGCAATAATCTGTTCACAACATTATCTTTTATCTATTTAAAACCTTTACTCATTGAACTAACTTAAATTTCTTAGTCCACATACTTACTTTTAACACGGTCATTACTTTGATTCCTAACTGTAGTTCCCTTAGTGCAGAGCAGCATGTTTCCCGTGTGTTTGTCAGTTTCTCCCAGGTGCTCTTGGGTGTTTTTTCACAATACCAAATGCCAGCTGAATTTGAAACTTCAAATTTACCCCAGGGGAACTGTGTAAATGTAATGTCTTCGTGTTAACCCAACTAACAAGACATCACAAAAGGGGAGAGCTATAATCAATCAAAGAAAATCTCGGTTGACTGAAATAACAATTTGGTCTCAGAGAGAGAAAGAGAAAAAAACCCACCTTCAATCTCCAGATTACCTTAATAGGCCACAGTGCACTGAGTGCACTCTATCTTGTACCCTTACTAGCCTAAATTAATTTTAAAAAACACACATATAAAGCTACTTTTTGTAGATTATTAAATCATTTTAACGTTGTTATTTTATACTGAAATGACAACAGCAAATGCTGAGCCAACCAGGCTGCACTAAGCCATTTTCATATGATTTCTGAAAATAAAACTACATAAACTTGTGATCACAGCGCAAGAAGTACTGAGGAATATAACATGGACAAGTCAGCCTATGTTTTTAGATGATATGTCATGTCAGTTGTTGAACTGTGATATGCAAACTGCTTTTTGCAAAAAGCTTGTATGGCCACACCAACAACTTCTTTGACAAGGTGTCAATTAGTTTGGAGCCAGCTGAGAGTAAATCCTCAGTAAACATTGAATGAGTCAGACCTAGCAGTCTCCATTAGGCTGGATAAGTTCAAAGATGTGAAAACGTGGGGGTGTTTAAAGCTTGTCTGTTACTCCCACTGCCAATAATAATGGATTAATCTTGGAAAGCTATGGATGTAGCGATGAAAGCAACACTGGCAACTGCCCAGCCAATGAGAATTTGGTCGGATGATAAAATATCAATCAACCCATCAACCTGGAGACAGCTCTGCCAGAGGAGATATATTTATGGTGACTTGTTCAAAGGCAAGACTTACACTTGAGTGATGTCCATAGTAAAGGTTCCTGACCAAGGCTGCAGCAGTAGGAAAGTCTTGAGAGTGAGGGCAGCTCGGGGCAACAGCAGGTAAGGGCACCACACTGGGTCTGTGTATTTTAGCCACAGATGAGAAAGAACACAGTATTAGACCATGACTTTTATTACCATAACAGCTAGTGAGACAGCATCTGTCATTACGTAATATGTAACTGGGCTTTTCTTCAGTCATTTGTCTTTTCATTCCTGTGCTCACCAGTCAGGTCCTGTTCATCCATGCGGTAGCTGGCAGACTTCATGGCCATCTCCAACACTCGGATACAGCCATCGTCTGATGCTAGCACAACCTTGTCTGATGTGCACCAGTCAATGTCTAAGATACGGTAGTTTACGTTGCGACCAATCCGCATGCTGCTGACCATTTGGACCTGCAAGACAAGAGAGCCAAGGTAGTTCATTTCAAACCGTTACTTAAATCTTTATCTTACATTGTCTGCAACAAGTCTAGGAAGATGGTGAGAATGTACTGTACTGTTATTTTGAAAGAGTCTGACGGAGAAAGAAAATGAGATGTTTTAGCATCACAAACAAAGGATGACCAATGCATTGTACTAATGTAAGCTAATTTATATCAAGTATAATAGGATACAGAATAAAAGAGTCAGTGGAGATACAGCCATTTCAGAAGATATTTTCTGAAATCTTTCTTTTTTGGGGGGGCTTTTTATATGGCTTCTTTGGTGTCAGTGAAACCCAGATGTCAGCAGAGCGCTGAAGCATTTCAGAAATCTCTCCTGCACTTCCTCTCCTCCCTGAGTCTTTTTGCCCCTCCCTCTCTCTCCAACTCTTTGCTGCTGTTCCTTGTTTCCCTCAGCAGCTTGATCTATCTGTTGTTTGGCTTTTACAATTGTTGACTGAAAGCCACGCCTCATCTCGCCTCCCCTCAACTAGAATTACTGCCTCATGGTTGTATGCCTCTGCCAACCTGTCAAGTTGCAATTTACATTTATGTCTGTCTAGACTCACATAATATATGTAGTGAATAAGGCTGCAGATATATAATTTTAGCATTGACATTGCAATGTGTGCAAGGAAGATTCTTGACAAGACACAGAGTTCTTGACATGCAGGCTTCACATGTGCACAGCAAAATGAGTGAGGAACAAGAGAGACACACTGAAAAAGAAAATTTGGTGGCAAAAAAAAAACCATCAGTTGTACGACTGCACAATTAATAGAATGTTAATCACAATCACAATCACTTCCCACAACAAAATGAACACGATAACTGTGATATTGATGTTTACTACGGTCATAGAAAACAGGTAATGTAGATAAAATCTTATTGTTGGGTAAATCTGACAGTAGAACGCTTTATTTCACTCTTTTCAAAGTGATTTTTGGTCTCACATCTGTTTGAGTTTATGTACTGCAATAACCGAGTGGAGACTAGAGGCTTCTCTGTTCATAGTCACCCAGCTAGTGTCTACTGTAGCCTGCATGTGAGGCGTTTAGCGAAAATTGGGGAACTGTAGTGTCTACTGATAAGTATAAGTTCAGCAAGTGAGGTGGTTGGGCACATATTGATAATTTATCTAAAAGTGAAAGTGCAATATTTTGTCTCTAGAATATATAAATAATGGAAATGCATAATATATTAATAATAATTATAATAATCTAACCTTTATTGATCCCCTTGGGAAAATTCCTTCTCTGTATTTGACCAATCCTATTCAAAGTTAACCTTAACTATACATACTAGTAGCAGTGGGCTGCCGTGGTGCAGCGCCCGGGGAGCAGTCAGGTGTTAAGGGCCTTGCTTAAGTGGTGGTGACTGGGACAAGCGGTCGCTCTCACTTTCCCACCTCAACCTCTTGCCAGTCCGGGGGCTCGAACCAGCAATCCAACGGTTACAAGTTCTTCACTTCACAAACCACTAGGCCACCACTGCCCAAAGTTAATCATCATCTTAATATTGATGAAATTAATCGTGATTACCATCTTGGCCGTAGACGGACAGCCCAAGTCAGTTGTGTGGAAATATTTGGTCTACAGAAAGGATCACATTGATCAAAAACACGTACTCTGTCGACAGTGAATTGCAACTGATGTGTCACAGAAGCTACAAATTAAAACCACTGATGCTTCAAAGAGGGACAGATGATCTTTACAGTCACTACAGTCTAAAGGTTAGCACTCAAGATTAGAGTCACCGAGTCCGCCTCTGGTCAAATGTGAAATATGATCACAATCTCCCCGTCTGTTCCTGATATCTGGTGCTGAATAATGGCCAGAGAAGTGTTCCTGCAGAACATTATGATGTACCCGTGTAGTTGACCTTTGAGCTTTTGGGTATAAATGTCATCACTTTATCACTTTATTTTGTCCAATTAAACATTTGTATGAAATCTTGCATAATTAGAAAAGAACTGAATTGTTGAGTTATAGCCAAAAGAATCACAGTAACCTTTGACCACCAAAATCTATTCAGTTCATCCTTGAAACCTTTGCGACAAATCTGAAGAAATTCCGTCAAGGTGTTCCTGTGATGTCAAATTCCAGAGAATGGGACAGAAAGAGAAACAACCTGAAAACATCATGCCTTTACCACGTCCGTCACTGGTGTAATAAAAGAAATTCCTCTATACAGACAACAGTGATCCACTAGGACCAGCTCCCTCCACCTTGCGCTTCTTGATGCACTAAATCATCCATCTGTGTCCACATTAATCTGATCTCCAGTTTTTAACACTCATCGCTGCGGGGGGGAGCACAAATACTGTGGCATGGTTACAGATAAACAAAACAGTGCAGCCTGTGACATTAGATCAAATGATGGACTGGAGCGCAAACTAGCCCGAAGGATTCTTAGTTGAGTTGAAATAAAGAGTGCACAGAGAACTTTCTGGATGATGATGACTTTGGTAAACAAAGTTAAAGAGGGGGAGAGGGTTGCTTGCCGCCTTGAGGCTCCAGGACCATCCATCCTGCTATGGCTGCACTTAGATATGTCGGGGAAAAGCTTTTAAGGCTCGTGTATGGATACTTACACAGCACACTATAATGATTCTTTAATACAACAGGACAATTACAGTGGAAATGCCATTACTACAGTGTTAGTTAGAGAGAGGACATTAGTTAAATATACCCCAACACATTACTGTAGTGCCTCAGTGAGTACAGTGCTACGGAAACCCATTAAGTCTGCCACAGTAAATCTGTAAACCTGCAGACTCTCCTGCAGCTTCTCTCCTTTGATTTAAGTTATGCAGTGCAGCGAGGTGATGCATGCTGGGAATTTATAATGTGTTACAACAAGCCAATCAATGATTTAACTGCAGAACTTCAACATCACAATGACACAGCAACTGCCATGGGTTGGCGTATGTAGCCTCACCTCTTTGGTGTCCCAGACCTCTGCTCCATCTGTGTACATGACCAGCAGCTTTTGGTTGCCCTTTCCAGGTGCAAAACGAATCTTCTTCACCCAGCCACGATGCGTCGGTATTCCCCTGAAAGCATCGATGGCGTAGGTCAATTCAACCACTTGATGACTTTCTTGATTTTTCTAACATATTGTTCTTCTGACATTGTGGTGAGGTCAGTTTTTGCCACACATACTACATACATAGTAACATATCAAATTGTGATTCCTAAACAAGCATAAACCAATCATCTGATTTGATTAGAAAAATAATTAAAGAAAAAATATAGAAAATAATAATCCAAGTAGATTCTTTGGGGAATAACTGGTAATAATGTAGCATGACACTAGTGCAAAAAGTAGGACTGCCACTAGTGATTATTTTTAATTCTTTATTTATCTGTCCGTTTTTTTTTTTACAATTGATTAAATAATATTTTGCTCAGTAAAGCATCAGACAATGGAGAAAAGCAAAAAAATGTCACAGCATGTTGGAATCCATGTCAGTTCAAATGTCCCAATCTGTTCAACCAGCAACCCAAAACCCTAAAATATTACAGTTACTACTATAAGATCAAGACAAGCAATTTGCATTTTTCTTTAATTTACTTATATTTTATTCACGTTTTGTCGGCAACTTGCATAAGATCTTGGAGTTTAGCTGTTACCTTGACAAGCGAGCTTTGAGGTCCCAAAAGTTAAGGTTGCCATCCACATCTCCAAGCACCAGGGTGTCACCTTTCCAGGCAATGCAGGCAATGCTACCCATACTACCCTGCAACACAGAAGGAGAAAGATATTCACTGAGTTATGAAGAGTCTCGCACAAAAAAGGAAGAAGACATGCACCCTATGTTTACTGATTCCTAATTAAAGCTGGAGTAAGGTAGGCAGTATTTTTTTTTTTGTTATTTTTGCAGATCTTGTAGTTCAAGCAGTCTAAAGAGTAAATTAGACCTCCTCACTTCCTCTTCACTCGACTTTCAGGCTTCCTATGATAGGAGACTTTGGGCTTGGCTATTTTTGCATGTTGCTCCTCTGGTGGGAGGAGGGATATACTTTCCAATTTGGCCAATTTTTTTTGTCTTTTCCAGATTTCTGCCTACTTCAGCTTCAAGTCAAGTATTTCAAAACTTGTAATAAGTTAACCTAAAAACAGTTTTGAGAGCAAGTCTCGAGGGGGAAGACAGAGGGTCAAGAGAAAACACGTTGCCAGCCAAACAAAGCATCAAGCAGGAAAAGGCAGAGTAATCATGAAGACCAGTCCTCCTATGTACTGCACATTAGGGGAGGGAATCACAGGGTACCTCACAGTACGATACGCGATACATGGCTCACGATACCGATACTATCGATACTATCACACGATACAGTGATACTGCGATAATCAATATATTGCAAGACAATCACATAACGATACATCACAATATCTATCGTCTCTTACGGTAGCGTTGCTGTCCTCCATTATACCTGTACAAACTCTTCTTGGGCCAATTCATTTCGGCTCAAGTCTCCCTCATTCATGTGATAAATGCCACCGTGTGGAGTCATTAAGTAGTGACGCTGGGGAAATGGCAGCTGGCAGGGGAATCTGGCAGGGTTTAGAGCACCTTATTATATTAATTAAAGTATCTATATTTGGCGCCAGAGTATTGATACTCATATCACACGAGGAGGGACGACGATATATCAATGTATCGATATTTTGTCCCACCCCTAATCAAGTTCTGCGTATAATTTGCTT
>OMNN01053910.1:0-14426 GCA_900302755.1 Chromis chromis
TATATAACAGTTACACATTCATTTCAAGGAATATTGGATTTTGTTGAAGCTGTATTAGCAGTAGAATATGGATGCAACAGACAAGGTCTTGTGTTTCTTGAGTTCCCAACAAGGAGACCAAATCCTATGTCATACATTTTGAATTTGCAAAGATGCTTATTGTGAATTATTGTCACTTCATTTATTTTTTTGCCTTTGTACATTTATAATGTAATATTTCAGCCGGTTCCTTACTTTATAAAAGATTAAAAATGATTGCATTTGGGTCAATGGTAGAATTATTTATTGTAAGGTTAGGTTGAGGTTGTTTCCCTGACATTGCTTGTGGGGGTTGAGGTGATGGGGTTGGGGAATACATTACATCAACAACAGTCCTCAAAAGCATCAAAATTCAAATGTGTGTGTGTGTGTGTGTGTGTAGGTGTGTGTAGGTGTGTGTGTGTGGTTGTGGTGCACAGAGGCAGTTTGAGAAAGTCTCAGGCACAAAGCTAGAAAACCACCAGTTGCTTCTTAGCTTATCTTTCCATGGCTACCGCTGAGACAAGAAGTCACTTCCCATCGAAATACATTATGAACACATGATTAAACAAGACCTGACTGAAAGATTCATGATAGACTAAAAATGGTAACTAAGGAACTAAGGAAATAGATCCAGATACAAAAATGAAAATCACACATTCATCACAGTATTGTGAATCTAGACCTTGAACCGTTGACAAATGGGAGAAATATTGTCTACCAAAAGTGCTCTTAAATGTACTCTTATTTTTTTTATAAATGGTCTCTAAGGTGTTATTATTACCCACGGCGATGAAGTCGGGCCGTGGGTAGGGCGATCACGGCCGTCTGTCCGTCTGTCTGTCTGTCTGTCTGTCTGTCTGTCTGTCTGTCTGTCTGTCTGTCTGTCTGTCTGTCTGTCTGTCTGTCTGTGTGTGGCTATGTCTGCACGATAACTCGAGAACAAATAGAGATAGGATAACCAAACTTGGCACAGATGTTCACCTTGACCTACCCTGGTCACCCATTAATTTTGGGGTCAAAAGGTCAAGGTCACAGGGCTACCTATCATGTTTAGGAAGGCGTCCGGCATGGGTCTGCATCTCGCTTGAGTGCATTCTAGTTGTAAACTAGATTCTTGTCAAACCTGACATTTATGAGCACAAGAGCAACACATTCCTCAACTGTCTTTGCAGATTTGACATAAAAATTAGAATGCCTCGTTGAACTCTTGTGATATTTCATCGATGCTCCCAAATATGACATTACTTTGAATGAATGAATGTCTCTGTCTACACTTGTCATATTGTGCTTATGGGCTGCGATTGCTTTATGCTTTATTGTTAAGTATTTCAAGTTGAATGCAGTAAGTGCGTGGAATGGTAAACTGCAGCTAAATGACAAAAGAAGCAAAAATGTGTGTTGCTTGTGTGAAAAATCAGTTTGTTTCTCTCTTACATCTTACTACCTTACTGATAACAGCGTGCCAACTTTTCCTCCTCAGGCATGCACAGAAACCTTTATTATTTTGCCTTCGTTGTGAATTTCTTTATTTTTCCCCTCCAGTCTATTTATTTATTTATGTATGCATTTATTTTTAGTATTATTCTTCTTTTGCAAAAAAAAATAAAAAATTATAGTGCACTTAAAAAGACTGTATACAAGTATATTTACAGTGCAGATGAGGCTGGAACTGATATGGATTAAGCATGCATTTCTTCTTGGCATGGCTGCGCACATGTGTTCTACATGATAGAACCGTGAATCCAATCTAAGTGTCTTTTCCCATGCGTTTCTCTCTCTCACACTGGCTTACGGTACATCACTTATTTTGTTTTCTCTTTTAATCTCTGAACATGAACCTGCATAAGGACCCTGAAGAAGGCCCCTGTAAATAAAAAACAAGGTGCAACCCTATTTAACAATTTGTGTCATGGCCCTGGCGTGAACTGTGTCTTCAAGCGCAAGCTGCTTAGCCTGTGTCACCCGTTTTTTTTATTTACTTCTCAGCCAACCCTTCCCCCTTCCTCCACATGCATTCTCCCTCTAAACACAAACAAAATAGGTTGCGTTTGCCAACTCTCAAATGGGATCAAACCCAACCGCAGTTAAAAGGCTTAGGTAAATCTGATTTTCTCTGTGGTTCCACCAAAAGCTAGACCTAAGCCAAGGAGCTGACACTCCATGAACGAGACTGGGTGATAAGACAGCACACAACAGGAGACAATGGAACGTTCCTCATTAGCTTAGTAAACCGGGGGTTGATCTGACACATTAGGAGTGTGACAGTGAAAGCTGTGTGTGTGTGTGTGTGTGTACAGCATGTGTGTGTGGGTGTGTGCATGCATGCCTTTATTTCACTGTAGCATGTGTCTCTTCAGGGACATTCGAGTATTATGATATCATTTGGGGTAAACAGAGAGAGACCGCATATATTCATTTGAAAAGGGTGGATAGATAGTATGTTATATGCTTCTTTGTTCCACTGACAACTCAACTGAGTGATTTAACTATAGAATAAATTACTGTTTACTTATAATTAGCCACACTCAAGTCCGGCTATCAATCATGTGATATGAATAATGCCTCATGAGTGGGTTTTTTAGCTGATTTGCAGTGGCAACGTGGAACTAAAGGACCGCTCTTCTGTGGAAAGTTTTGAAATCTTGAGCCGAGCAATTTGATGTCAATTCAGTTGAAGACTAACAGGTGTTATGTGGGCTCTAATTAATTCTACCTGTGTAGCAGGCCTTTAAAGAACAGGCTAGACATTGAGCAAAGTAACAATAACCTGTTCTAACTTCGGTCTTCCTATCCACAGAGGCCAGATGAAGTGGGCAAAGTGCACATTCTCTGACTCCAGAAGCTTGTGCATTAGGCAAAAGGAGAGCAGCATGCCTGTGTTTGACATCTCCCTATTCCAGGTGAAAGAAAAATTGACTTAATTATGCCTGTTTCCGAGAGCCGTTGGCCTGTCCAAGTTTCCAAATTGATTAACAACGTTCTAGGGAGCTGGAACAAAATTGAAGCTTATTTTACACACAAACATCTGTCGACTGATGCTTATACCTCTGGGCTCCTCCTTTGGCAGCTTATTTTACTGAATAAATAAGTGCATCTTGGGAAGCAGTAGACATCAAAGTGCTTCAGCATATCAGGCAACAGCCCTTTGCCTCAACAGAACCCTATGATTTTTATAATGCATATATTGATATTACAAGGTAGGGGAGAATCACAGGAATTCTTCAAAAAGAAAATGGGGGGCCTTGTTCTAAAACAGTAGACTGTTAGTTTTTACTTCTAAATAAACTGTCAGATACTGGATATATATCTGAATATGTCTAAATGTACTATTTTTAGTTGTAATTATAGATGTATTGTCTTCGTTGACAGCTTTGCCACTGCTATAGATCAGTAGACCTGCGTTCAGATGTGCAAGATTTAGCAAGAATGGGATGAGATATTTTACATTTTTGACTAAAATTAATTCTGTGTCATGCAGATTCTATGTAAAAAATGGTTCTGGAAACTTTGACTTATTTTGAAACTGCATCCTTTTAAATATTTAATAGAAGTCGGTATTTCAATTCACTATGATGCTGTCTTTATCCACTGCTTTACCCTGATTTCCATTTGAATGCACACTTAATTCTATTTTACACCAGGCCTGTATGTAGGTCTGATGATTGCACAGTTCTGTTTAATGTGGACTGCTGAGTCATATTATTGATTATAATTAATTTAGTTGTGCGCCGTGTCTTTGTTGTTGTATGAATTAATAAAGAGAGCAGTATGTCAGTAAAGACACATAATGGATTGGACTGCATTAGTCCACCCATGCAAAAACGTGCGTATTATTTACGGTGGTCCTTCTGTGTAGGTTTGTGTGTATGTGTTTGCAGGATTGTGGAAGAGCATTCAGAAAGTGGCACAGAGCTTTTGCTGCACAGCCAGATTGAGGAGAGTAAAATATGCATCCATTTATCAATGGTAGAGATTCATAAAGGGTTTTTGACATCAGTTTTTCTGCTCCAAATTCCCAGACCTACCGTGTGCATACACCGGCTCTACCTCATGTCATTCCACAAAGAATGGTGTGTCGTCATTTCTTGACAAGACACAAATAAAAAACCAGGGCAAGTGCTAGCTTGAATATCCGAGTGTGGCCCAAATTGCTCTCACCAGACAGTTGCCAAACAACTCGATTATCTTTCGAGAGACCAAAGGGTTTCACACAGGGGAAGGCTGTCAGCATCCCTGTGTTTCTTAGGGTGCTGTCAATCAAAATTTCACTGATTCATAAGGAGAAATTCAACAATAGAAAGACTCCATCCTCGCCATTAATCAGAAGCAAAAGTCTACAAATATCAGGTCTCAGAACAAAGCAAATCCTATACCCCAAAACAGCTTCTTCACACCACTCTCTCCATTTTTCAAGATGCAGTGAATGACAACAACTGGAGGAAACCTTTTTAAAAAAAAAACATTATCCATGAAAATAACAAGGAGAAGAAAATTGTTTCCCCCATGCCCCCAGTGGTTACCCCTGAGGCTGAAAATGAGCGTTAGAAAGCCTTTGACCCAAGGCTAAAACATTTTCATTCAGTCTCTGCAGTCAGCTCCAACAGAGCTCCCCATAACAACATATAAAAAAGAGACTCTGCAGAGAAAGGACAAAAGTTGAGATACAAAAATTGAGAAGCAAGAAATAAGCGAAAATGTACAGATATTGTCAGATGTTACTGTCATTGGCGAATCATTGTAGGTAGATGGCCTTGGATAATAAACAAACCGATGGATGGAAGAATGGACATACACATAGACAGACAGATGGACAGACTGACAGATATGGAGATAGCAAAGCTAATACAATGTCATATTCTCCTGTATGTACTTTTGGTTCGTAATTACAGTGTGAAATATTTTCACAGCTTTTCTCTCTAATGAGAACATTAAAAAACCTTTTCTTTTACAATGCTGGGAGCCAGCAATGATCTTTTTTGCTGGAAGACTAATCATCTCTGTGTGATTAGGAGCTGAAGGTTAATGTGGGCTCTCACAGATGGGAGAGGGAGCGAGGTGGGAGTGAGGGAGATCAGACCAGACAACGTTCTAGAAAGGCGCAGACTGCCGGCATTGCAGAGGCACAGGGGGGCTATAAGTGGTTAAGAGTCTGTGGATCAGGGGGAGGAGAGGCCTGAGCCTCATTACACATGTAAATGCAGCTTCCAGCATGGAGGCCCCACTTTAAAGCCTTGCTGTTTTAATTATTCCTTTGCTCTGCACATGATAATTGGGTCTAACTCAGCCCAGGGCCTGTTGGCCATGTAAGGTGAATAAAACACCCTAATGACTATGTCCATTTTTAATGGTGATCAGTGGAAAGACCTGGCCTCCTATTGGATTGAAAATAACCACAGCAGCGGCTTTTGTCTTGATAGCTCACACCAACTCCCACTGTTTGATTGGTGCTGGGTAATAACGCACATGAAGAATCATTCTTGAATTTAATTCCGTCCCTGCTTTTGTTCTTTGGTTACCCCTGCTGCTCTCTGAGGATTCACCTGTTTGCCATTTAGGAAATAAATGACTGAACTGAATGCTATTTTGTGTCATGCTATTTTGTGGCTCAGTACTCATGGGTATTATAAAACACCTTTCGATCAAACATTAGAAATCAGTTTCCCTCCCACAATGAAACAACTTCCAACAGGCTTGTCACACATTACCTCAAATAACAGCCACACGGAAGAAACATAATAACGTCCTGTGCTAAATGCTGTATTACTTTTCCTGTGACACGGTTCAACACATAAGAGATACAGAACAACTAGAAATAGAACTACATTTCTCTGACTGTAGATTTTGAAATGAAAGTCTTTAATGAATACGTTGTTAAATGGCACGCAGAAAACTTTAGGTAGGCAGACCAATATTAAAATCTGTGGTTATTATCTCTTTAAGTATTATCCTACTGACTTTTTAATCGGCATCCAGCATGCAAAATAAGAGAAAATAAATATATCCTTTGGAAAACAGTTTTGTTTCTGACACCAGCACTCTTGGGTAAAATTGTGCCTTTGCCCCAAAGCTGAGTTATAAATTGCCTTTGGTATAAAGTGTCAAACAGATCATAGTGTGCAACTGAAAGCAATCCCAACCAAAAATATGGAAATAACGAGGCATTTAAAGACAAGAAATAAGTTGGTGAGTATGAGAAAGACAAAAAAAATCAATAGAAAAATATCTGTGATAAAATATTCTAAGCTTATTAACATGTGGAAAGGCACACCGTGTCCTCTGGCCTTCTTTAGTGACTGGAACTTACTCATGTTCCGTCATGTGACGTAAGTGTGGTCATAAACCCTCTCTGTCCAAGGATGGATATATGACCGTCTGCTTTTATCACAAGACCTGATGACCTACACTCAGGCCATAGAAACACAGAAAGGTTCAGTCACTGATGAAGGCAGAGAGCATACTGTATGGTGAGTGACTGAGCATTGACATTAGAAATTTAGGTTATTTAGATTAATAACCAACAACAGTTATGTCTTCTTTTGTATTGTGGTATCAGTGAAACTTAACAAATATCACAGTGTTACTTTATGATATATTGACAGAGAAGTATATCCTTCCCTGCTGCTTGTCTTACTGGTTTTTGCCTTTTTATGTTTTTTACATTTAAACGATGATGTATATGTTATGTTATTGTGTATGCGTGATTAAATGGATTGCATTGTTTTGTTTGTGCCTCATCAATTAATACCCTTGTTTCACTCTTACAGTCTTCATCACTTCATTTCACATTTATTATTGTAGATAGGAGTCTTGCACTGCATCTGGAATGGCTGTTTCATGATCCGTCTTGGTGCGTGTATCACCCGAGTAACATGATGTTAATGTCAAAATGAAAAATGATGCTGGTGGAAGGATGATGCTACACATAATACTTCATTTACTATATTTAAAAGTGTTACAGGCTATGATTATAGTAGAAAAAGATACTATTTTCAGGACAGGCCTGAGGTCTTACTGCTATTTGGGATGTTGATTCAATCAGATCCTCTGTCTGAATACTTTCAGTGAGGAAACAGCATAGATTGTATGTAAAAAAGTGAATGTAGCGTCCAGGTCTGAAAAGTGAAGCCTGCATTCTTTCTAACAGTAAGCAGGGGGCGACTCATCTGGTTGCAAAGATAAGTCAGACTGTATGGAAGTCTATGAGAAAATGAACCTACTTCTCACTTGATTTATTACCACAGTAAACATTGTCCTAATGGCTTTATGGTCTCAATCTCTAGCTTCAAGTCTCTCTCAATACAGAATGGTGTTCATTTGGAAAATATGTGAAGCGTGAAGCAGATGATAAAGTAGGATGTGTTTTAGGGCAGGGCTACCTTGTGATTGACAAGTATTAGTGTGCATATTATCTTAGAGTTCTCAGTCAGATCTTAGTCAGACCAAGATGGTGAAATGCCAAACTCAAGGCTTCAAAACTGTAGTCCAGAAACCAATAAGTGACGTCACAGTTGCTACATCCATCTTTTAAATACGTGAATACAGTCAGAATTGAAACTTTATCTTTGCTTCCATTCTCTCTGCCAGAGTGAATCAGTGAAGTTAAACCAATTATCAATAATTCTTTGATTTTTTTTCTTTTCTGGAGACTTTTACTTTTAATAATACTTTGCCTAATGGAGACATGTTTTGCCCATATTTGTAAGTATTGACTGTTTGGATTTAAATCTCCCTAAAGTATTATTATGATTCATGTATTTGATGACAGACAAAATTACTGCTGTTCTACTAACCACAGTTGAGTACACTTCATTTCACTGCACATCAATAATTAGCTCTGAGTTGTGTATATTAATTAATGTGTTGCCCCTCGCGTAGGTTGCGTGTTGTTACTGGCCTTTCAACTTGAGGGAACACAGGTCATCTGTTAGTTTGTGGCACTCTGAGAAATCTTATTTTTTTCCTTATCATTTTAATAGTACAGTACATCAGTGTTTTGGTACGACAGATATTTGCTTGTATTATCATTAGCACATAACAAAACAGAAGATCCATCTGTGAAGCTACAGTAACTTGCATAGTGCAATATTGATTTATTGCTTAGCGTTCAGTGATCATGAATAAATTTTGGTCATGTCATTTTACTTCATAAATAGGGAGTTTAAATTATTTCTGTGAACATAAAATTGTCCAATTCTAAAATTGTATGAAGAAAAACTTACCTGGCCTGGCTTGGCATCTTCGCATATAGAAGCTTCATACGGTGTGGCCAGTTCAGGAGGATTGTCGTTTACATCCAGAATCCGAATACTCACTGCCGAGTGGGATGCCATAGTGTGGTTCTCTACAGAGGATCAATACAGAAAACATAAGCTGTGCGCAAGAAATTGATTTTGCATGATATTGTAGTTTTTTGTGCATTGACAAAATACTAAGTGACCCTCTAAAACTAATTAGAAAGAGCACAGTGGTTGAGTGAAGTAAGACTATCACACATAAAACCCGTATCTGGCAACTGAATACCTGACGTTCTGATACTCTGTGGAGTTTTTCTCAAGTCACAGGTTGCCTACATCATCTAATGACTGAGATATGCTTTTACTTTAGCTAATAAAACTGTCAACACATTCTTCCTAACAGCCAATGTTGTACTTGCACTTTACACGCATAACTGCAACCCAAAGCACATCTTTACCATTCAAGCTTATTATTTTCAGACTCGCGTGTAACTACAGGGGTTGTGTATTGAGCTGCAACTCCTGCCAAAATGCAGCTGAACACACAGCAGCACTTTGGCTCAATGCACCCGCGTGGACATCGACAGAGGACTGCAGCTGCTGCTGAAATGCTGCTGACACGCTTATTTTTCCATAACAGGCCGGTGTAGACAAGGTGTAAGACTCCATAGACAAGACTCCTAATGCGCTTCTCGTCTGCCTTCGGTTTGAGTGAGACAAGACGCAATTTTCCACGCGCAAGCAGGCAGTTCGTTTGGCATTGTGGCTAAGTGCTGAAGGGTTTTAATCTAATGCCTCCTCAAATTGCACCCATTACCTGAATAACACTTTCTGGCACCAGGGTGACATAAAACGGTACCAACGATTCCATTTTTGTCTCTAGGTCCTCACTATCTGATAATGACACTACTGTATATAGCTGTTTAATAGTCTGAGTACAAGCAGCACACCTCAGTAAATGATAATGACAAATAAATGCTTTTGACAAAACTGCAAATGTAGTGCTGTAATTTTATTTCTAATGACATTTTCAACCAGATAAACCACGAAGTATAAGACCACAATGCCCTCTCAAGACATTTTTTCTTAATGGGCCAGAATGTAAACGTGGGAGTGGAGAAGATTATATAATTAGTACAATCAAAACCCACTTCAAATTAGCTCGACTTCTCCTTGAATCTTAATTCCCATTCTTAATCATACGATAATGTCTGATGGAGTTTCCATTTTGCTCATAAAACAGTATGTACAGTACAGAAGGGAGCCTGGGGTCCCAAGCATGTGAGACTATGAGTTAGAGAGAGAGAAAGAGAAAGAAAGAGAGAGAGAAAGAACATTATCTGGGTGTTAAATGAGTGATCTGGTTGCTTCAAGTGTTGGTCTGGATATCCTGGTTAATTAGAGTACACAGCTTATGAATAAATCAGCATACACAGCTGTCGCCACCCAGTTAATGCATTTGAGTGGCACCCTACAGAAAATGTAACAACGCGCAGTCACTGACAATTACCCAGTGGTGGAAAAATACACATAAATCCTTGCAGTTAAAAGCCTTCCACTGAATGAATTTAAATTGTTGTAATTACGTAAATATGGCAGATAGTTAAGCCCAATTAGGGGAACCGACTCTTAAGCATGAATACCTAGTAATTACTGATGCATATATATATATATACACACTAAATGAACACACTGTGATCCAGGTTAGCGTTTGTAATACTGATGAATACTTAGTTATTAACGATGCTATTACCGATGCAATTGAAAAATAAAGCTGTAACTTGGCACTGATTTAAAGATACAAAATCTAACCATGACATACTATACATACAGATTTTACTTTGCCCCACTAAAGATAAAAGGTATAAAGTGTTTGTCAAACTTTTAACTATGGGAAATCAGAGCTAAATTCCCAAACAGCACGTTCACACAAGCTCTCTTACACAAATGACTTGTGAGCATTTTTTGATCGTCTGTCTGTCCCTAAAAATCCAATCAACTTCTAGTAAGTAAGTAAAGTTCATGCAAATGTTATGGTCATAGTTAAGGTTAGGGAAGGATCACCTTCATAATTAACATTCTTAACCCCAAAACCTGCAGACAGGTTTGAAAGTCATGTTGTCTTTAAAAACTTCACCAAAATACAGAGCCAGAATCTATGAAAACAGAAAGAATCAGCTGATGTTCAACTTTCCAACATTCCTTAAACTAATCATCTGTGACATTGCAAAACCAAATCTAAGCTTAAAATTGTGATATTTCATTGATAATCACTTTATTCTACAAATCTTATTTTAAAGCTTGCCAAACACAAACTGTTTTCTCCAACCAGCAAAAAATCACGCGTTCCTCAGCAAAACTGACAAAAATTCAAGGACTTTTTACACAAAACAGAGAGCAGACAGGACACAAACAAAAATGTAACTAGTAAAGTATGTATTATATGTAGAGTCTTAATTTTTTTATTGGTAATACCTGTGGGAACTTGTGGAAAAATATTGTTCAGGTTGATACATGTTAATTTTTTTATAACATAAATAATCAAATAAATTCAACTTTCACTTTTTTCTTTTTCTTTTTACACCATTTATGACATAATTGTCAAATTGAACAAAAGACTTTTCTGAGTCCTCTCTACTTCTAGCTATGGTTGTGCAGTTTCCATAGAGTTCCAAGCCTTGCTTAAGGGTTCAGAGGGTTAAAATGCAGAAACATAGACTGTTGATATACCTCACAATACTGGGTTTACCACTGCAAACAACCACACTGCTAAAAATGGCAAGTTTTTTTGTTTGTTTATGCAGTTTGAAACAAAAGTACAAATAGGCGTTCTTCCTCATAGACTTGACACGTGCTTTTCTAATGGTTTTCTAATGTTTTTCTAATGCAATGAAGTCCTTAGAGAGGTGCTCAGTTTCTCTGTACTAAGCCAGTCTTTTTTTTCATAAATACTAACACTTCTCTTCTAATTTTAGCCTTCCATTTCGTTTAAATATTGCTCCCTGAAGCAGATAATAAGGCTGACACATTTGTAGGTGTGTTTGCTTAAATTGAAGCATCTTCAGCTGTGGTAATTGCGTGACCCACCTCATCTCCACATCTAAGTTTGATAATCTCAAGGATAAAGCCAAACTTCAGGCATCAAAAACTACAAAAACCACAGCTCAACTCACAGGCACTGTGTTTTTTCTGATGCCTATGAGCCGACAGATGATGGAAACGTTCATAGCTGACACAAAGGCAATCCACAGAGCAGAAAAATACAAGACAGATTTACCAGAGACAGCAAAGCAAACCAGCGCTCATCAGACCAGAGGAGAGAATTTCTCCAGCTCTCTCTCCCTCTATCTTACCACACAGCTCTGTCTAACAGTGGCATAGCAGCTAATGAGAATGCTGGTCTCAACTAATAGCATAATCCGCACATCAATGCAGGTTTTTAATTGACTGCTTTTTTGCCAGAGCAGCAAGAACATAAATGCAGAGAGAGCTCCACCAGTGCAAGATATAGCTCTTCTCTTCTTCCTCGTCTAATTTCGTCTTCACATTATGCTGCTGTCCCCGCTGTGCCAGAATGAAAACCAGCAATCATCAGATGTTACACATTTTACATTTCAATTCCCCGAATTGAAAACAGATGAAACAATGTGAGGATACCCCGCCCCTACCCACCGCAACTCTCTCCATGGGAAAAAAAAAAAGTTATTCAGTGAGACAGGTTCATTCATGTGGACCAAGTGGCGCTGTTCTAAATCTGTCTTCAGATAGAGAAGAAGAATAAAAGGATTTCAACAGATTATTGGCATGCTCTGCATCTGTGCGGCACACACCAGCTGTCGAGAATCTTACAGAAGGACTGTCTCTCAAGCGCTGAATTACACTGACATAACTTAAGGGAAGACAGAAAGAGGAAGTGAGTGTGTGCGCCTGTCTCTGGGATGGATGTGCATGCCTGCATGTGTGCATGTAGTTGTGTGTCAGGAGTGTTATGCTGCTTGTGACCGAATGGTTCATCTTCCTTGCTGGTGGAAACAGAGGGGGAAGTGATGTATTCAACAGTGTCTGCTTGTGATCTCTTTACTGAGCCAGAGGCCCGCCCATGTAAGTCATAGAGGCTACAAAGTATTACAGTCATTTGTCTTCTGTTGCATAGTTCCAATGATAAGCAAACTTAGCAGTGTCCATTCAAAATCTCTTTCTTATCAGCTCGGTCTCCCAAAAAATCCATTCCAAGCTGTATTCTCAATTATGTTTTAAAGGCAACTTATTCTCTGCCAGATTTTATCTTGTTTGTGATGTATCACAAATACATTACAAATCCACATATCCGTTACGTTTCCATTTATTTTATTGCTTTACTGTCACTCCTTTTTATCCAAACAATCATACATCAGATAGCGCAGGACTCTTCACGGTAACGAATAAAATGGAGGAGAAGCTTCAAACCTGTTGTGAAAAGGTTGTATTTTAACTCAAACTGTGTTATTTTCCGAAGTCTAACCAAGTTATGTCAAAAACTTTTCCAAAAGTTTCCAACAAGTTGCTATTACTGTGAAAGTGTAAGGAAAGCATGATATTTCCTAAACCTTACCATGTTGTTTTGGTGCCTAAACCTGACCAAACAGGGGAAAACTAAAAGTAAACAATGAGTAAACACAAAACTTAATCTAAGAATATTGGTCCCACATAGACTCGAAACTGATCTCCAAGAAAAACTTGTTGCTGTCTTATAACTTCGTGGCTCTTTCAAACTGGAAGCCTTTCCTTCTACATTACAGTCTCACCCTTCAGGGACAAAATACACTTCTTTCAAAAATGTAAATGAGAATGCAAGGTCGTTATTATAGTTGTAGTTATATGAGATTTTGTGTTGTTAAAATCTGATGGTCTTTGTAAACAACATAAAAAAAATCAAGCCTTGCACAGCACTACAAATGAATATTACAACATTATGTGAAGTTATCATGGTGTATGGTACATGTTATTGCCTATTGAGAAATCAACATGTCACAGTTTAACAATTACCCATTTTCAAATACAAGATTTTCAGAAAACCCAAACAATTAGGTGTGCTTTTCTACTGCTGCCTCAAGAAAGCAAGAAGAAAAACAGCAAAAACATCAACAATGTTTCAGATTGAGAGAGCCCCTAATATCCATTACAACATTCAGCCAATAAATATGTAAACTGTTTTTTATCAATATCAAGATTAAATAGTTTTGCAACTGGTAATGCATGACGATACACCAATAAGATTCAAAACGAGCTTCGAAAAGCATAGATTTTGTAATGCTCACGCTGGCTGTGCTTCATTAATTTCTGTGCTACATAATGAATCCAAAAAACTTCAAAATCAATACATACAATCTTTGCATGTGCATAGTCAACTAAGCACATTAAACTTTCACTTTTACTCATGTTAACATAATCCACAGTAAAGCATTTGGTTTTCATGAGGAAAATGTTTCTTGATGAATAATAAATTTGTTTTTTCAGACTTATATCCAGTGTGAAATTTGAATTAACTTGTTACAGGGACATATTTTAGCAAGTTTTGAGCATTTTACTACTCTAATATCCTTGCTGTCCTTCTGAGATACTCTCAATGAGACATGAGTGAGTGACTTTGTTTGCTGATATTGAAATATATGAGACAGTATAATACAAGACTGTCCTTGTCCTTGATTTTCTTCATTTGTTTCTTTCGAAAATTGAGAAATAAACTGGTGGTGGTCATTAACTCACAGTACATTTGCCAACCTGCCTCTAGTGACTTCATCACCCCATCAATGTGATGCTTTTCTGTGCTGACCAAATTTAGAAAAGTCTTTTACATGGAGATATTTCACATCTTTTCAGACCTTGCTGTTTTGATTTCTCGGTGACTCTTCTTTTCTTGCTAACTGAATTCCTCCTTGGCTTCCTGCTGCTGGTGGACACATTATCAGTCACTAACATTAGCTTATTCTTTGCCATCAATGTTTTTATCATTTCTCTATTTCTTCTATTCAACCAAAGAGTTTTTCTAACCAGCCAATATTCTGACATCCTTGATACATCTCCACAGGACAAACAATGCTAAAAAATAAATTTAAATAAACCATGCAAAAAAAAGTATTTCATTCTGGTATTATTCAAGTTCATTCATTCTGCACCAAACATATCTCAACA
>OMNN01053923.1:0-10158 GCA_900302755.1 Chromis chromis
CACTATCAGGTGAAGTGAATAACATTGATCATATTTGGTACTATGTGGTGTTCTGCTGGAAAACCTTGGATTTTAACATCCATGTTGATGAGACTTAGACACCCAAATAAACATTGTACCAGAACAAGCACACTCCCTCATGTAAATGGCAATCCCAAATGTCACTGGCCTACCCCCGCAGGAAGATACACCCCACCACATGGCAAAAACATCAAATAATCAGGAACATCTTGAGGAACATGACAATGGCCTAAGATGGTGATTTGACCTCCAAACTTCCGAGACCCCATACTAATCAAGCATCAATAAGATGTAGTGGAACAAGTTTGATTGACAGAGGCCGCACTGCACAAGCCAGAGTACCCAAAGAATCCACTGCCAACGTCCTGGTAACCAGACCCCAAAGGACACCCTGAGAGGTCCTCTTGTCCATGCCCAATGGTTCAGAGCATTTTTGACCACATAAGGGGAACCAACACAATATTAGGCAGGTGGTCATAATGTTATGCCCGATCGGTGTATACAACAGTATAAAACACAGTGACAAAGTGCTTTAGAATGAAATTAATAATCAAAAAAGAAGCATAAAGAACACATACGACTAAAACTGAACAAAATAGCAATAACATAATAAATAATTCACTGAAAATCATTCCTAAAAAGAGGGTAAATTAATTAATTTAACTGAAAAACGCTGAACTCCCCAGGCAATTCATTCCTTATTCTGGGAACCCTAACTGCAAAGGCTCTATTATCTTTGTGTTTAAGTGTAAACCTTTAATTAAGAATAGGAATAGGAGCAGAATCATGACGTAACCAAAAGCTAGAAATATACTTGGGCCAAGACCTTTGTGGGCAGCATCAACTCAAAGAGCAGGGAGCCAGTTCAGCGGAGCCACGACGTGTGAAATGTAATGACGTTTCTTTGCACCAATTAAAAATCTCAGCAGCTGAGTTTTGGATGAACTGCAAGGAGGAGGGAGAGATTTTTTTTTTTAGCGATGCCAGAGAGCAGAGAATTACAGAAGTACAATCGACCAGTAATGAAAGGTGTGAATAACGGCTTCCAGTTTTTTTGGCAGACAAGAAATCTTTGAAATGCCTCGGAGATGCAGAAAACAAGACTGTGTGTTTTTCTAAGATGAAGCTGCAGATAAAAATAACATCAAGATTTCTGCGATTCTGAGGTAAAGGTGTCGATGATGAGCCAAGGTTGCTGGAGATTTGGGTATTTGACCTACAGTATGGCCAGTTTTTCAGGCTTGTTAGTGGAAAATTTGTCACATCCACTTTTGGATGGCAGTTTTGAAGGTTGTCAGTGTTCTGATTGTTGCTTGAAGGGTCAAAGCTTAGCATAAAAATGGAAACTGATATTAAACCTATGCATAAGGTGAAAAGAGGAGCCTTGATGCACCCTAAAGTCTGTGTAAACTGTTTGCAAGCCTCTCACCGATCTGTTCTGCAGCATTGCAACTGCTACTGACACTAACAAAGACAAATTTCATATCTTTGAATGTATCACAGGACATTAGGCAGACTAATTGCATAATAATAATACTTATTTTACGGTCTTCAGTGGCTGAGAGAAAACAACACTCAAATGCAATGCAAATTGGAGGAAAATCACTCTGCAAAAAGAGTAGAAAAAAAGAGAACACAACAGATCTGAGCTACGAAGGAGGAAAATGCTCAGAGCTGTGTTCATGTTATTGTGGAAAAGACAGTTTCTGTGCCTCCTCCAGTCCTCCTGATGTACATGCGCTTTGTAGCATCAGTGATTGAATTGCACCGAGCCGAGCGGGGGTGTGCCAAAATTTATTGGAGTTTGACCCTCGCTGGGTTTTTTGTGATCTTTGTCACAGACAACAGCTGAAGGCTACTGTTTATGTTGCAGTCAAAGACAGGAGGCAAATTAATGAGCTGCAAATATCAGCCTTCAGATTGAGTCACAAGGTTTAACAATGATCACACTGTGGCCTGCAGACTACAGGCGGCAGGTTTTGTGAAAAAGTCATTTTGCCACAGTTGTTCCAAGTCGCAGCACATCAGGTAAAAGTATGAAACTTTTTTTTTTTAAACTTTTGAATTTTTTTTTTCTTCTTGGGATGATGGGAGAGTTTTCTTTCTCCAGAGACGTTTCAAGAAAAAGGTAAACACTTTTAAAATGCTCATTATTTCCAAATCACAAAAAACTGGCACAAGGTCTGCACAAAAAAGCTCCTCTTCACTTGTCCTTACAAAACCACAAAGACACACCAGCTCTCTCTCTCTCTTCTCTTAATCCTTGATCAGTTCATCTTTGAAGAACACTGAAAGTCAAGTGCTGGCTTCACTAAAATTACAGCACTTCTTCCAGCGCAAGCCCTCAGCTCAGACGAGCCAGCGCCACTTAACTGTAGCTGCAGAGCTGCCATCAGTATATAAATATAGGATGAATGTAGAGCTGGCTATGAATATTAAACAGTTTCCTCCCTCTCTTGCTTCCAGTTTGCTTCTTCTTGTCTTTCGGGGGTTCGGGTTGTTGCAGACTGAGGGGGTTTTCCACAGCACAAAGCAACACATAAAATCAAACCGGGCTCCAAAAGATCACTCAGTTCACTAATTGAGTTTGAACTCTCTCTGGATGCAGCTGTAGGCTACAGTAACGTATGCAGCATGCATTTGGAATGAGAGTTAAGTCATTGTCGGAAATATGCTTATTTGCCTTCTTGCACAAAATGAAAAGACCGACTCCAAGATAGTTACCAACATTTTGCAAAATGCAGTTCTGAATCTGAAATTTGACAAAACATTTCTATATATTTAACTTTTATTTCAATTAATCCACATGCATTTCTAAGTGAAAGCTGCTTTGCTCTTTCTGAGGCTGCAAGGAAACAAGGAGTTCCATTCATAACAAAGTGATTTTTAATAAAAAAGTAAGACCACAGGGCTGAGTCATTGAGTCACACTTCACAACTCTCCCCCAAGCTGATGAGTTGCGTTGTCGTGAGTGAAACTGGAGAGGCGTGGAGCCCAAGAGAGAACATTGATTTGGGAGAAACTTTCTTTTTCTTGTCATTTTTACTCATTTTCTCATACTGGAAAAAGCATTTGGCATGTTTTTTTTCTCTTTAACGTCAGAAGGATGATGATACGCATGACAGACGATCCATCTGGTGTTTCTGCTGAGTCTCCATCATCACCTTACTCCATCAAAACACCTCACACTCCGCCACGTCAGTCTCCCCTGCACCTCCGTCCTCAATTCACCGGCAGCAGGAGACGCGCATTCTTGCAAGCGAAGTTTATTCGCTGCTTAATCACAGTTGCCGTCTCAAAGGGCTTCCGGACGCCCACGTCACGGGAACAATGAATGCATGCGGCGACCTCTTCGACCTTTAGACTCTCGATGAGCAAGAAATACTCCCACTAAAAACCTCAATTTTAAAATATGAGTAGGTGTGTTAGAGAGCATTTTTTGTGTGCGTGCATGTGGAAGCAAGAAAATGAAAAGACAGGGAGGGAGGGAGGGAGGAAGACGTGCCTTTTTACAAACTTTTGATTGATCTGTTTACACGTTTTAACTTTTGGAATAAATTAGATAGGAAATTTATTATGCGTAATGCGTTTATGTGGTGGTTGTTCTGAAAAATGGTTGGTTTCAGCTGAGCAGTCATGTAAATTAGACAAAAAAGAAAACAAAGAGCAGGCAGTGGAGAGAAAGAATCTGAGGAGAAAAATAAGCACAAAGAAAAAAAGACGGTAAAGGGGGAAAATAAAGACTCTGATTCCACAAGGAAGGCGCCCTCATTCTGGTCATGGAGAGAAAACTGTAAGAGCCCTGCAATTTGTGTTCAGCAGGGGAGTGCAGATGTGTTTGGCAGCAACAATGTATGTGATGAGCCTGCTGACAAGAGCCAAAGAGAAGGCTGAAAGAAGGACTAGACAGGAGATCCATCCCAATGAGATCCAAAGAAACACCCTCTGCTTTACCTGCCTGCTGTGCTCATGCAGTAAACAGAGATTTTGCGAGCACCAGAGTGAAAAAATGAGTCTGTTTATGTGTGTAAAAGCTTAATCTGGTGTCTAAAATAAACATTAATTATCTTACTTAAATTTGCAAAACATTCGCTGACTCTTCCTGGTGATATTTAAGCTTTTTTATTTGTAATTTGGAAAACAGTTGTACCATTTTTTATTTTTTTTATTTTGTTGTTGCCAGGCTTAATAGAAAGGCTTAATAAAAGAGGCTTAATAAAAGAGGCTTAATAGCCTCATAATATCACCCTCATTTGTTTAGAGAGAGCTTTCAGACAAGTGCCTTAAAAACACTCGGCTCAATTTATTTCCAGTGGCTGCGGTTCGAGGACAGTCAATTAACAGCAGTGAGGCGAATCATTTATCAAGTGTAAATGTAATGGGAGGTTTGTGTGGCATTGTTAAACTTATCGTCCAGCCCTTTGACTTACATTCTAATGAGTAACTGGGATGTAAAACTTCAGAAGCAGGTGTGATGTCTGCCGAAGATATAAAGAGCCTTTTAAAAAAAAATCTATTTTAGTTTGATCATGGCAGCTGCAATCGTGACAATGACACAGATAACAAAGTGCTTGTGGGATTTTTTTCAATCTTTCTGAGGCAACAGAAACATGCCCCTGATATGTACTTATCTGATCCGCAAAACCCCTCAAGTATTATAACAGCAGCGTTTGAGAACATATCGGCCGGCGAGAGCTATGTGTCATTTTTATTTGTTTTTCTGCCGTGCCCTCACCAATAAGGTGTTGCTGACGTACACAGGTTGCTGTATTGAGTTTTTCTGTATGAAAGTCAGGGAGGTGGAGGCAACAGGATGCTCTCTTCAGTTTATATAAGACTAGTTGGTCTGGAGGCTCCCTCTTTTCTTGATTCCCTTTTGTTATATTGGAGATTTTGATTTTCTGTACATTTTATCCAGTATTTAGTATGTTTCCCTGCCTTTCATTTGTAAGAATCTGTCAGAATGTGGTTTATTTAACCCCTAAAAGTGTCCACTCTTGGTTTCTTTTATCATCCTGCTGTTTTGTATTGATCAGTAGTTGGATATCACTCCATTTTCTCTTTTGCCATAATAGTTCCACCTGTTTTTTTTTTTTTTTTTTGCTAAAATGCTTAAGCACAGCTATCCTATTCATTTGGCTGTCTTCACGTGTATTCAACCTTGCCATTCTTTCATTTATTTATGCACACTGTTGCATGTTGTTAACCTTGTGTCTTCTCTTTCCAGTAGATTGTGCTTTGTCCTCTCTTTCCTTGAACCTCACTGCAGGTATTTCTAGCTCTGGAGCTACACAGGTCTGATCTGCAGCTACTGGATCTTCTCTGTTTGTCTCTGCTATACTTTTCTCCTTTCCCTTTCTTGTAACCCCAACCGAGTCGAGATAAATGGTTATTCCTCTGTACTGGTGCAAATGTACATGCTCATAAGACATCTTTGGATTTGTTGGGTTTAGTCATCTAAACCTCCATAATTAATAATACTCAGTGGTCTTAATCTGAAAATTTAATTTAGTCTGGTAAATTTGTATTTCATATAATTTTGAAGGACATTGTAATATTTATTACGCTCAGGGGCAGTGGTGGCGCAGCAGGTTAAGCCCCTGACTACTGATCAGAAGATCAGGGGATCGAACCCCACTGCGGCCACTGTTGGGCCCTTGATCAAGGCCCTTAACCCCTGACTGCTCCCTGGGTGCTGCACTGCGGCAGCCCACTGCTCCTAGTATGTATAGTAAGATGGGTAAAATGCAGAAAGTGAATTTCCCCAAGGGGATTAATAAAGGATAAATTATTATTATTATTAATTAACATAATAAATCCCACTGTAACATCTTAATTTTCAAACTTGACAAACTTAAGTTTAAAATTTCTCTTCTGGAAAGCAATTTGGCTTAAAAACTGTTGTTTTAAATGTGACTTGACTTGACTAAAACTTGCCTTAGTCGATCCCTTAGGTGAGCTTTTGTAAGAACTGAGCTTTCTATAACATTGCTTTGTCTAAAATGACAAATATATCTGTAGCTTTTTGCTGTTGTTATGGTTGTCAATACTAATTCAAAACCATTTTAATTTAAACAAAGGGTAAGAGCAGGTTCTTGTTGCAATACACTGCAGTGGTGCCTGGAAAATGACATTACATAAAATACTAAATAACTTTTTAATTTTTATACGTTACTGTGTTTGCAAACAATAAAACAAAGTTTAACATTTATGGAAAATGCATTTAATGTACTCTCTTAGTGTGGGTTTGATGAGGAGAAGGGATAGGTGGGAGTGGGGGCAGTTCTGAACAGAGAGCACTGTGGGGGTTCAGATAGCACAGAGTCTTCTGTGATGCTTTATGACATTCGCTTTCGCGGCCATCATCACGTATCTATGACTTTTCCAGCAATTTCAGCACATAAAAAATATACTAAATTTATATTCTCAGAATAAATTATCGATTGATATTGCTGTACATAGCGAATAAAGTATTCAGTTTACAGCAGTGGAAGTAAACAAAGGATTGGGCTTTGGTTCTTGCTGATACTAATTAGTTAAAAACTGCCTTCTGGATCTAAGGATCAGGCTCGAGACATCAAAAATGTTTGTCTTTATGTATAAATGAAAGAAATAATATTATGAATGAGCTTAATATTTGCTAGTATATGCCTGTTGTTGTACACTGAAGAGACCTGAGCTAAGCTGTTCACTTTCTCAGTTGCCACAGGGTTCTAACTTCTTTTGGCATATAAAAATGACAGTGGTATTAATCCTTTTTGCAAGAAAGTAAATGCAAAACAAGCCAAATATCCTTGATAAATTCTATGAAAAATATTAATCTCTTTTGATATTTCTGTGAATGAGAAGTAAGTGGTGACCTGGGGTTTAGTTAGCTATCAGACTAGCATTTATAATGACCTGTAGCCTTCTTTTTAAGTAGCAATACATCAACAAAGCTACTGAGCCTGACAGACTAATCTAACCATCAGAACAGCTAAAAGCATACTTAATACCTGATGTGCATCTGCATTGCTAAAAGAGGATTCATTATCCTCTTATTAGAGTTATGATCATGACTGTGGAATAAAATGCATATTATTTTACTTATAAGATCAGCATCTCTGTAGGTATTGGGTACACAGAAGGATAACAAACTGTCAAACAAGTCTGTCTAATCCAGCCTATCTAATCATGCAACAGTGGATTGCGTCATTGGGACTGATATATTCGGGGCCATATGTTGTTGCAGGAGCTACAGCTACAAATTCTACAGTTTCTATAAATACCATTGCATCTATAGCCAGTGAAATTAGATGCCATATGGGCAATAGACAATCCAACTTTACACCCAAAGTATTTGCACTGGAGTTACTGGGATTCTGGGGAGAGAAAAAAAGCAAAATCCAATTCAAAGCTACTGGATGAAGTTGAGTTTTAGGCAGTGTGCCTGTTTTTTTTTTTTTAATCCTAACTTTAATCTAGATTACATCCACATCTGGCATGTCCCTGTATGCCTCTACATCCTTCTTGGACCCCATGGTGAGGCAGACCACTCTTCTCAGAAAAACTGAGTATGACTCCAACTGGTATGAAGGGTACCCAAGGACTTAACAGAGAGGGAGGGGATTGGTTTATCCCACACCTGAAGATGTAATGTTATGCTTCTTTAGTTGCACTGCATTACGGAAATCTTGTTGAGACTCATGGCTCCCATCCAGTGTAGTGTAATTGTGTACATGAAAACAAGGAGGTGATGTAAGAAGGGGATTGTCACAGAATTCACTGAATACTTATCTGTCTGGCTGGGACAGCTGTTTCTGGTTCTTCTTCTCTCAGAAACGTTCAGCGGCAGGACTCTGATTGAGCATCCCGGACAAGCCAAGGAGATTAGACCGTCATACCCAGAACAAACCAAAAACACCACAGCCCAGAAAATGGATTTCTCTCAGATTACTAGGAGAGCTTTTATTTGGACCGTTGCAAAGTACATTTCATGGTTGTTAACGTTCACTCTCTTTCACTCGCACACCCTCCCTCTCCAAAACAAACACTCCTTTTCTCTCTCCATCCTTTCATTTCCTCATTGGTTTAAAAAAAACTATTTGGATGATTCTGCAATATGTTAACACAGTTTACCTGGAGTTTATAGTAGAGATTAGAGAAACCATCGCTTCTTCAAGTCCAAGCATACAAATATACATGAGAGAGAGATCGATATACATTATATATAGGTCAAACTATGAGTTTGTTTATATTTCTTCTCAGAACATGGCTTTAAGCTTCTCAAAAATAAACTAAGAGGAGCACTTCTTTGAATTCATGGCAGAAAAGTAAAGTATACAGTATGACATATATTTGATATCATACTGTAGGCAACTTATTAAAAAGTAATGAGAATGAAACTAAAAGTTGCAGTCAGACTTATAAGTATTTTCACAGTGGAAGGAACAGCAACTTTGGATTGAATATTGCATGTTTATGGAAGCAGCCTGTTACTAATATTGCTGCAGAGGCTTTCTGGTCCGACAAAGTGGACCGTCCAATTTAAAGGGTTTTGTGTCTTTCAGTTTCCGTGCATCTGCAATGCGAACACTTGTACTCCTTATTAACACACCGAAGAAAAAAAGAAATGCTTTTAGTCCAATCTCTTTTTAGCACAGATGCCTTCAGAACGTTATGGATAGTGAAGCCTTTGTTGCAATCGTCACTTTGCAGTACTTTTCACTGTATGCAACACAGAGATTAGTGGACTCATATCAGCTTGGAAGTTTAGGATTGAGTCAGTCAGTGTAAATACTGTTCAAAAAGCTGCAGCTGGAAGGCTGTGGTTATTATTTCCTGCAGCCTCACCACCTTTCCCTAGCAGAGCCAGGGACTCCAGAGAGTGCACACTATCCTTGTCCAGACGTAATCCCAGTCCAGGCGGAGCTGAGTCCTCCCTCCCTCCTTCACCTCCCGCCTCCGGCAGCTCCCCTGCGGCTGCAGCAGCCGCCGCAGCAGCCGCACACTCCTCTTTGAACAATCGGTCATGCTCCATCTTGAGCTCTTGGTAAGAGCGGGAGAACATGTGGAAGATGGAGGTAGCAGGGAAGGCCATGATGAGGATGCCGCTGAGAATGCTGCTCAGCGCCACAACCTGTCCCGGTATGGACCTCGGCACCATGTCGCCGTAGCCTACTGTCGTCATTGAGATAATGGCCCACCAGTAGGAGGCGGGGATGCTGCTGAAGTCTTGGGCGCCCGTGAGCTCACTCTCAGCTAAGTGGACCAGCGGGGAGAACAGGGTGACGGCCACACAGAGGAAAAGCAAAAGAAGGCCAAACTCCCGGGTGCTGCGCCTGACCGTCAGCCCCAGCGTCTGCAGGCCGAGAGAGTGGCGAGCCAGCCGCATCACATAGAGAATTCTCAACGCCCGCAGGATCCTCAACACCAGGCCCAGCTTGTCTAAGTAGCCCTTACCTCCTCCTGGCCTCTCGTGCGACAGGTCCGGGTCCTCCTCTTTCACCACGAGGGAGACATAGTAGGGCAGAATTGCCATGGCATCGATGATGTTGAGCGGCCCGCGGAGAAAGTCCAACTTGCTGCGGGCCTGAATGAAACGCAGGATGAACTCCAGGGAGAACCAGGCCACGCAAACCGTCTCTATGATGAACATGTTGTAGCATTTGGAGGAACACTCGCCCTGAGGTGGAATGAGAAGGCGATGGGGTTGGGGAGACAGGGAGAGGTAAAAAGATTGAGGATGAGACGAGCAGGGATGGACAGGGAGCAAGATAGATGGGAAGACAGGCATGGGGATATGGAGAGAAGACAAAAATCCTGAGGTCAGATAATCATCCTTAATCATTAATAAATCATGAGTTACAGTTACTCAGTATGCTAAAGCCACTGCAGCTGCACTGATAGATAATACAGTGACACAATCAATCAATTATTTCATTTGGGAAGACTTCAAAGATTAATTTAACACTCTGGGGGTGTGGTGACAAAATGCAATCAGACTTGCGTGCCCTCTAACTACAGTATGAAGGAAAAGCAATGAAATAATAAAAACCTCTATGGAGGAACGCTGGGGAGACTTTGGAGAACTGAACACGGCTGTTAACTGACTCTTTTCTTCAAAGCATTTTTTTTTTACAAACTACTAAATGTATT
>OMNN01053929.1:0-10483 GCA_900302755.1 Chromis chromis
TCAGGACTGACCAAGTCTGAGGCCTCTCTTCCAGCCAGGCCTCGCACGGTGGCTTCCATTCAGACTGCGACCTCTCTGAGACACCCACCCACATCCAGCCCATCATCAGCGGTCAGTCTTTAAGGGTGTCACCCGCTCTGCTCTGCACCAATCAAACGAGCGGGATTTTAAAGACACTCCATCCCCTCCGCCCCGCCATCCGACAGAAACACAACTGTCAGCCAGAGAATGTTACCACACAATGTCCCACTGCCTCTTTTTCTATGCCTCAAGAGCCATGGGAAGCACTTTTCACCCTTACTTCACACACTCGCATACATTAACACACACATGCACACACCCCTCCATCGCGACTAGTTGTCCAGTGAGACCTCCCAAAGGTGTGACACTGACATGATGTGGGGCCTTTTTTCGGCCCCGCTCAGCAGTCAACCATCTGTGCATGGTACTTTGCACTTAAAATTGCTTTTGTAAACAAAACTGTGTCATCTTTTTCAAACACTGTCTCTTAATAACGTAAAGGCCCCCGCTGCAGCTATGGCGGTGATGATACCAGACGAAATGAGTGTTTGAAAAACATGTCAGTCTGCAGACTTTGTGGACACTAAACTAGACTGTGCGTGGTGTTAAACTGTCGGGGCCGACAGCAATACGTCCCTTAGTAACCAGGCTTTGGCAGGCAGACTCGCAACTACCCTGTAATTTTATGTCCACACCTGCCATTCAGAGGAAAAAGTAACAGAAAAACAAACAAAAAAAATCGTGCAGCATGAGATTGTGAACGGGGAGCTAGGGGAGGGTTTTTGGGGGTGGGTTTGATGTTTTCTGCCTCTCTCTGATGACTGTGGCGTTTTTACAGCATCCTTTTCTCATATGTGTGTATGTCACGTCTGAGCCTGGAGATGACGGCGGCCGCTAGCAGGTTTGGAAACGTTTAACACCAGCCACCAGGCCCAATGCTGGTATATTTTCGCAGGTGCTGGTACATTTTTGTACACTACTCCTTCACTGCCCCGTTCACCAGGTATTAATAGGAAGGGAAGAGCTGATCTACTGAGAGCAGTCGAGAGACTGGAGCACATTCCACTATGTAGAGAAGACAGGCAGGTGAGACCGAGAGCATTATTTTTTGCGAGTGGATGTTCCTAACAAATTATTTATGAGGTGAGAGGAGTTCACTTTGGGTCGAGGCGAGTCACCCTGAAACAGAACGACTGGCTTTGGCATTTCGGTGTGAACACGAGCCTGAATCTTTCTCTGTGTGTGTTCACATCTGAAAAGCACTTAAATGGTAAAACCACAGATTTTCTCTCCTTCGCCTTGCCTTCATAGCTATTTATTGTTTCTGCAGAAATGTACACCTTTTAATGTAAATAGTTTACAGAAAGATCTCTATGTCTATCAGCAAATGTATTTATTAGATTTACTAAATATATAGATGAATATATCAAAATATATTTAATTAGTCATAGCTTACGTTCTTCTTGTGAGGTTTATTGAGAGTTTCTTCTATGTAGTTTGTTTGCACAGCCTAGTCAGTCCATAGAGTATTTAGAACGGTCTCTTGTGCCTCGAGGCTTTTGTGTCTGTTGAATTCGGCACGGTGCTCCTAGGAAATGAAATGTTTTACTTGTGGTTGATTCTAACTTTTAGCTGTGTTCAAAGCCATCCTGCCCTTTGAAGTGGAGGAATAATAGGACAAAAAAAAAATCTGAATAACTTGTAAAAATGTGAATTAAAAAGTATAAAAGCGAGAGGAGCTGGTGGCCAGGCTGAGCGCGGCAATGATTCCTCTGGCAACACCGAGGAACCTCAGACAAAATGGCCGCTCGGCCTCGTGAGATTTCAGCCCTTCGCGCGGTTTCAGAATCATCACGGGCAGGGAGAGGATCGCAGATTGTTGAATGTACACGTCCTCAAAACCCTGCAGTGTAGCAGCACGGTGCCAAAGGAAGCTCCCTGCCCGCTCGTGCATGCGCCACTTGCAAATCTCAGTTAAAGCATGAAGATGGTACACCCAAAAAAAATAAGAAAAAGAAAACCGGAAAAATAGATATAGGCTTGTTCAGTCTTTTAAGTGTGGAATGCTGCTTATATTTGTCAAGTTGAAACCTTTTCAAACGGAGAGGAACTGTGTAGCCACGCTTACAGGGGAAATGTATTGAAAAGTAGGTGTGTGTGTGGGCAGGTGTGTTCACTGAAATGCCATCTGTCGGTGCGTGCATGTGTATACAGTATGCGAGTGTGTGTGTGTGTGTGTTTATTTCGTCACCGTCTTCAGAGAGAAAGTTTTGGGGTGGTTCGAGGGTGGGTGGGTAAAAAAACAAACAAATTGTTAGGCTGTGTTTCTGTTCTGGTTTCCTGTTCATTTGTTTACTAGTAAAATGCAAAAAAAAAAAAGTCCACTTGTCAAAGACTTCATGTATTAATCTGAGCATTAATGTCTGTGGGAGTCTCATGTTCCCTCCTTTCTTTCCTCCATCCATGGCCTCTTATCTGTCTTCCGCCAATCTACCTGTGTGTGTGTGTGCATTTCCTGTATGCGTGCTTGTGTTTGCCAAGCGACCATGTGTGAGCGTGACTCCCTCCTCCACATGCTGCGTTGGCATCCATGGTGCAGGGAGGTGTGTGTGTGTGTGTGTGTGTGTGTGTGTGTGTGTGTGTGGTGGAGCAGCAGTAGCAGTGTATTCTGTGTGTCAGATCACATGCAACTTATTGCTCCTCAGCCGCCTCCCTCTTTCCTCATCCCCCCCCCGTAATACAACGACCCTGGTGCTCTCAGCATCTGCCTTAAGAAGCAGGTGTGGAATCTCTCAAAGAACAAGACTACAGTCAGACCAGTTGTTTAAGCTACAGCTTCCAGCATCAGGGGGAAACTCATGTTCCTGTGTATATTTGGTTTTTTGCACATTTTGTCCCTGCATACAAAGTGGCTAATAATGCCTTAAAACAGACACAAATGTACAACCTAACAGAAAGTATATGATATGTATGAGTGTTTATGATATATCGACATGTATCACAAAGGTCATTCCTTTTCATTGTGACGGTCTCAGGCATGGTGCTTTCATGCATTTACACACAAAACACACACACAGACACACCGCATCATAGCTCCATGAACATCGTCGTCACCTGCCGCCTTTCTCCCCCGGAAAGGTCAAATGTCTATTTGCTGACTAATAACGTTAAGGTGGACGTTTTGTGCACTTACTTTTTAAGAATTGGAGAATTTGGACACTGTCTTCTAAATGAATCACTTCAAATGTGGGAGAAAACCCTTTGACAATGAATTGTGGAGCAGCAATTTATATTTGCCAGTGATATTAAGGGAATAAAACATTTGAAACCCTTGTTTACCTACCTACCTCCTTGTCATGGTCTTTATTTGTGGTTCAAGACACAAAAGCTTCAGCAATAATTATACTGAAAGGACAAATGAAGGCTTTAACTAAGAATCCCAACCCACCAGTTTTTCCATTCAATGAATAATTTTCACGTAGAGGTAGAATAGACAGTAATGAGGAGGTTTTTGCACAGGAGATGAAAAGAAAGCCTCCACGGGGGCTTGATCCTCGCCAGCCATCCAGTGTGCTTCAGAGTTATCTGTTGGCCAAATCCCATGTTTGTGTGATCACAGCCATCTGACTGCTGCTCAATAACCAATACACACTAAGCCAGAATAGGAGAATGAGAAGAAAGAGGGGGATGGGTATCTTGAAAAGCATCCCGCATCCCTTCTGGAGCTGGCTGACTGCTGAGGGGGAAGGGAGCCATAGATTTTTTTTTTCCCTCTACCATGAGAGCTCTGTTAAGTCCTCACCAGCTTTAGAGACATCTCAACAATATTACTTGGGCTGGTTGTCATGTCTGAGCTCCAGTAGGTGAAACAGAAATGCAAGTCTTCTCCACTCTTTGCACCTTCGCCCAGATACACTTTACATTTACAAATGACTGTTTTGACAGCAGACGTTTTGGCTTATAAGGACAAGAGGAGCTCAGGTGCAACGACAAATCATGCAAAGTGTCCCATTAAGCCCTGACACTGAGCCAAGCACACACAATACCAGGAAGTGGTTCATCTCAATGCACACCTGATTTTAATATTATCAATTACACGCATGCTTTTCCTGCTCTGGCAAGCCCAAATGTCAGCTGTAAAAATACGTCTGCACAGCGATTCATTCTAAAGTGAGCTGATATATCAAGCGAACACTGATCCTTGACAAATGACATCTCAGCCTGACATCCCGAACATGATATAATAAATAAAATAAATTTGGGTTCACAGTTAGTGTCCACTACGCTGTCTGACACCCTTTCGCTACATAAAACAACACTTTTCAGATATCCTCTAGCGAATAGTCTTACCTCTTCAGAACTGGGTGGCACTAGCTACTGAGAAACTTGTCACTAGCTAGTTTGAGAATGGTGACTTATTAAATTGGCTTTGACCTTTAAACCCTAAATAATGTTAACATTACTTAAGTTTTAGTACTAATACTAATTACTCCATTAGTAAAACTACCAGCTAAAATGTTTCAGCTGGTAAAGACTTAAATATTGCATTTTTTTTCGGCTAGGAATTATCTGTAGCGCCCTAACAGCTAAACAAGAAGTCACTGTTGCATTACTGTAGCATAACTTTTAAAACTTACAATTTTAGCAGGCTAACTAAATATTAAAATGTAACTCTATGTGTATGAATGTATTACAATGTTATATTTATACATACAATAATGAAGACATATTGAATTTCAGAGTTAGTCGTATTCATGAGTTAAAGATTAATGGGAACCATTTGGTCATGCTAACCTAGCTAACTGACTACTGGCATAACATTTTCAACTTCATCATCAACTTAATGTATACTGTGTTATTTTTGTAAAATGCAATTAAAATTCTTTATTAAACAGCAAAGAGCCCAGTTAGACATGTCAGCCATTTTCTAGTTTCCTTCTTTAATCTCTCACTCTGAACTGGTAACATATTAGCAAGCTAACGTTACATTTATCTGTGAATTAGCCACATAACACTTCCTCTAACAGGCAGCTCATGTGTCTAAATACATAATAAAGGCTAATCTCTTAATGTGAACTACACTGTGCGTTTGTAACCAAATTAATTAATTAATTAAATTTAGTGAGTACATTTCCACATAGTGTTACTGAACAATTTGCCTGAACCCATAGACACAAAGAACTGCTATGATGGGTTACAAGATGTAAGAGCCTCATTTTAGGGCAACAAAAGCCTGATAGGTTTGGGACAATTGGCTTATATCAGTCATTTAGCATATTTTCACTCTAGGAGTGATATAATCAACTGGCTGTCATTCTTTTTAAGAATTTTTAGTTTATTTTAATCTAGTTTAGTTACATTTTTAACGTCATGGCTGAGCATTTCCACCTTGAAGCTGCAATGTACTGATGACATGCTCAAAAATACAAATTCAGACTTTCGAGGTGTCATATGTAACAAATTTAAAGAACCAATAGTAGTAGTTTTACAGTGTTTGAGCAGAGTTGTTGGTGAGCTGGTGTGCTTAAGCTGCAGTGAATAACAGAGAGGCTGGTGGAGAAAGGTGAGTATTTTATAGAGCTGCACATTTTAAAGGAAGCAACAGCGTAGAGTTACTGCTAAGTCATTTTAAAGGGATAAAGGGATTATTTTAATGGGAAAAAACTTTGAAATATGTACCTTTAAACACAGAGATGAGTCTTAGGGGTTAAATCAACAATCAAAGAGGGACTTTGAAATGTTTCATGACAGTATAAAAGAAGACCTCTGAAATCCAAGCTGTGTGGCCTCACTGTCAACTGTACAGTGTTGAGGTCATTGGGATGAGCCTGCTATGCGGTGGGGGAGGTACAGCAGGGTGAGGGCTGGCAGAGGCTCAGCACAGTAGAGAGGCCTGGACGGACCCTGAACGCCTCACTACAGCAGCATGCACACCCTGAACTCTCTGGGATGATTTTCATTGTTGAGATGACCTGATGCCCTTAACCACAGCGTCAAGACTGCTGTGACTACAGTTTAACTATCTATATATGTAACTATTTATTTATATTACATCCTAGTCACATCCTTCTGTAAAGCACTCTGAGTCAGAGCATCCACCAAAAGACACACTTTACATTTAATCTGCACATGAAACAGGAGACAAACACTGCAATGCAGCTAAGCCTGAGCCAAGTACAACACGCTTCAGCTGAGTGTATTGACATAACATACAGTACCTGCTGGGGTTATGTTATTCACGTAGTTGTGTAAGTGCATATTTGTTTGCGGGTGTGTGTCAGGGTCACGGGCCTACTGACCCACCTCTCCACGTCCTCATTTGTCAGATTAGTCAAATCCAGCAGCTTATCCGGGACTTGCACACCCAGCTTACTTTGACCTTCGCCTCCCAGCACCGTCCTGACCAATCATACATGCACACACACTCATGCAAACTTGCATTTAGACGCCTAATGCAGGGAGCACACTTGCGTGACATGTACACACCCACAAGCGTCACAGTCAAACAACAAATGGCGTGTGCCATGGAAACACAACAACACCAAGCCCTTGAGAACAACTGAGTGAGGACTTAAGAAATCTAATCACTTATGAGCATCGAGTCACTAATGAAGAGCACATAGAGTAATGACTCGCTCCACCCTCTGACTCTGCCCACAGTCATGGTGGATGCATGATGGTGATGATTAAGTACAATTACACCTGAACTGCATGTTCCCTGTGATCAATAATAACTACTGCACAAATGAAAAAGGTAAGGTAAACTCCTGGAGCTTTTAAAGACAAAACACACAAAGTTTACATGCTATACTGAGAATGAAGTTAAGCAAGAGCAAGATATGTAATACAAATACTTTTTGTATTCTACTAATATAATAAGCATGACCAGTTTTCTTCCCTGTCAATTATCCATCTCAAATCAAATCAAGTACAATGTGCAGTTGAATGTGCAATAGAAATAATTCACAAACTGTAGTTCAAGATCATATACAGAAAATACTCCAAATATATATAATATATAAAACTTAATTAGAGATTAAAAAATTAACAAACAAAAAAGTGAGATGAGTTCCTCTGTTCATTTTGTGCATTACAGATTTTTTTTTGGTGGTTTGAATTTATCTTGTTACCCCACATTGCTATTACAGTACTGATGCTAGCATTTTGCATAGCATGCTTGCATGTCATCCATCCATTTATTAACTACAGTCCTTTTTCCTGTAGAGCATCGTGGGGGTTGGAGCTTATCCCAGCTGGCACTGGGTGAGAGGAGGGCTACACCCTGAACAGGTCACCGGCAGTCTGACTCACCAGATGTAGAATGTGTTTGTAAAGAAATACAAACCCCTTAGCTGTATTATAACGAAGGGCAGTCAGATCATTCTACACGCGCTAGAGAATGGTCTAGCGGTGTAAGACTACTACTATGTGCAATTCCTGGAAAAATTGTGGTATGATTGCTTAAAGCTGCTAAAGCTTGTACATTTTCGCACATGTAACCTGCACAACCCACTCTATTACCCGAGCCACAGGCACCATTGCATTTTAATGTAACCATTAATATTGTTTTTATTTATGCTACCTGTGTTTGACGTGTCTAAACATCTGCTGGAAAAAAGGTTAATTAACCACGTGTAGCTCTGGATCATAACATGACAGCCTTGTAAAGATTTACGATTTTGAATTACAGACTGATTCTTAATTCTTCAATCCTTTTTAGACTATTGAACTCAAACCCTACAAATAAGGTTAAAAAAAGTAGGCTTAGTATTACATTTGTGTCCCAATCAAACCTGTGCAATATTTCTGCAATCTGTTTTACAGCAAACATGTAATCGATCACAGTGTTGTTTCAGAAACTGATTTTTAGAGCACATATCAAGTTATATGTCCCCACTTGCTATTCAGTAAGAAAATGTCTATCCAATCTGAGCATCACAAGATTTCATCACCTGAACACAAATTCTGCAGTATCCAGATACAGCCAGGCTTCGTGGCTGAGTGACAACACATGATCATCCTCCATCATAGCCGATGGCTCAGATCAAGGGATAAAGGTCTGAGAGTGAGCATATACGTGTGGTTTGCATGTGTGTGTGTGTGTGTGTGTGTGTGTGTGTGTGTGTATGCAAACAGATGGAGATGGTCTGCATGCGGTAAACAGGAATCTCAGGGGACCAGAGTGAAGAGTGCACATCAGAAAAGATCAGTGCATCCAAGATAGAACAAAAGCGAGGGAGCTGAGTGGCCTGTACGTGACACGTAGTAAAGCTCTTCATAGAAGCTCGCTTAACGCCGGTGAGTAACACCTGGCACATCAAAGCACCAAAAGGAGACGAGTTTCAAAGGAGCAGGGCTGCTGAAGAGTGTTTTGTGTCTGGGCCTCCATGGAGATCTGGAGTTTCTGAGTTATTACATGCCATCATATGCATAAAAAATGACACCACTTAATGATTAGATGGTAAAATACACAGTAATCACATGGCAATTGAGTTGTTTGCGGTATTTCAAAGCAGAGCTGAACACGATAAATATGTAATCACACTGAAGGAGCAACATCTAGTATTCAATTATAAATGGGTCTAAGCCTACTTCAGATTAATTCCGGTCAGTGGCGTGTTTTGCTGCAGTTAAACAGCTGAAGAGTATGGGGGGCCCGTGGACCAGTGTTTATACTGTTTACAAGTCAATTACACAGAACCACAGTAAGTAAATTGTGGCTCTGCTGCCAGCAACAGGAGTGGAGATAGAAAGCTTAGAGATCAGGCTGGTGAAGGAGGGTCGTAATGTTGGAGTCCCACCGAGTGCACAGAGGAAATATACAAGTTTAAACATCTTAAGATTATGAAATGAATAGTGTGCCACTGAGACCAAGACTGGAATGACTGAAGCCTTACTATTTCACCACAAGTTTTTCTTTTGTATTCATAATCTATCTGTCTTTGAGCGTAATGTATATGCTTTTATCTGTATTGCATGTGCTTTTATTAGAATCTAGGTTGGTTTTAATTGTTCATGGTCAACAGATTATCAGCTTGGCCGATTATCACATCCGAAATTCAGAATTTTTCCAAGTATGGGTATACCTATTTGAAGAAAAAAATAACGATCTTCAATAAAATACATTGATTTAAAAATAGGCTTTGGTACTTAGGCCCATCTCTATTTGTAGTCACCCAACTGTGGTCTCAAGCAATGTCCTACCCACAGCACTATCTGATCTGTCTACCAACACTGAAGGATAAATGTTGATAAATGTCTCTTTTAATGTAGCAAGATTTTTCCTGCAAATTTAAATCAGTAACTGTATATATTGTGTTATAATGATTAAATTTGGATATATTGAACTGCTGATGAAAATTTGCCTTTTAGCTAACTCAGGTATATTTACATTCATTTTAATGTTGACTCCTGTACATTGACCCTTTCCAAATAAATGTTATTCTGTATTAAAATGGTCGGTACCTGGCTCACAAGCAGGTGTTCCCTTTACAAATAAGCTGGCCTGTAGAAAACTCACTGTCACAATGCCGTGATAGCTTATATTACTAATTTTTCATATTTGAAAAGTCATTTGCTAGAAAGGCCTTTTCATGGCAGACATTTTGACTCGTCCAAGCAGGAAAAGTTTAACTAATAGACTGACTGATGGCTTGGTTCCATTAACTGAACCATTATGTCATGCTAGTGAGTCAGCCTCATAATAAAATGGTGCTCTATCAGGGTGAATTAAATGGAATGCAGTCATTAATAACATGTGCTCCTACTACACCATGTCACGAAGGTCCTCCACCTGGCATCGCTCCCTGTGTGTGTTCATGTTCTGTTTGCCTTCATAGCCTTCACACGACATGTATTTTTTATTATTCCACCAACCTTTCACTTGTTCCACCATTTGCCACTGCCACAAACCCTGGGAGCTTCCTTTCTGTCACTGCTGGGAGAACAATGCCCTCTTTTGGTTTTGTGCTGTAAGACACTCCAGCATATTTCCTGTAAAATCCAACTAGTGGCACTGCATGCAAGCCAAAGGTAATGTAAGGACTGCTCAAGGCAGCCCGCTGTTTCATTTGTTTACAGTCATTACATAGATGTCTCTGAATTGATGTGGTAGTTGTTTATTGCTGTGAAAAAGCTGCCCATTACTCCTGCACGCTTTAAAAAAAACTGCAGAAAATGCAGTAAATGTTTTGAATTATAACTAATGGGATTTGTTAGTTGACTGAGTGAATGAGGATTTGATCTCATGGATCGCTTTACTGAGTGATAAGACGCTGTCAGTAGAATAAATTCAATCAAGCTGCCGTCTATTCTGTTACTGTGCTGTTTGGGAACAATAAAGAGGGGCGGGGAGGCTGAGCAACACATCATGATAGAAATCAGACGTTTCTGGTACCTGTCATTTCCTGCTGAGTCACTTGCACTCTCCTTCATTTGGCCTTTTTGTTACCACAAACGGTCA
>OMNN01053938.1:0-10900 GCA_900302755.1 Chromis chromis
CACCTTGCCATAATGATCAAGTTATTTGTACAGACCCCTGGTTTCACCCCATACCACAACCCTCTATAACTGTAAGCCATTGTAATCTTCCTGCTATTCATTAAAATATGAGGGCAGGAAGCCGTGCACGGAAATGGCCATTTGACAGATTTAATGAGACTGGCTGCGAACAATGAGCCGTTGGGGTCTATAGCAGGGCGATTCACACTTACTCAATTTAATGGGAAATTAAATTCAACTGACAGACAAAGGTATTAGTGAGAGTTTGTCACTCCCACCTCCCTTCACACACCGATAAAATTCTGTAAATTAAGTTAGGGGAAAGATTGAAGTAGAACAAAGAAAACAACTTCCTTACAGAGTTGTGTGGAAAGGCTGCAGTGTATGGGAACAATGTGAACTCGTTATACTGATGCTATTATGAGACAGTCCTAAGGTACAGCTGGATATTGTGCTGGAGGAGGAGCAGGAAGTTGAGGTGTCGTAATTGCATTTCATCACGAAGAAAGGCTTCACAGATTAACGTTTTTTATTAAATGTTAATTAGTTGTCACACATCTGTTCTTGCTCATCATGTGAGAAAATATTTAATTTAACAAAGGTGATTGATTGAAAACGGAGCCACGTGTTCGTGAACTTTATTTCCTCTGCTGATCTTCTCTTTTGCATATTTCTTAATAACTGAACAAATTATGCTGTCATTAAAATGTTATCCTGACAGTCACCAGGGATGAGGTCGAGTGGTTTTATTCCCTCTGATCACCTTGTATTTTGACACCATCAGTATGGGGGAAAACTCAGTCCAGAGCAGCTTATTGGAATTGTTGAATGTTTACTGCTTTGGTTCAGTTTAATGAAGTACCTGGATGCCAGAAAGCCTCAATTAAATATGGGTTTATGTTTATTTTCAAGCTTTGTAGTGCTGTTTGTCAGATGTGTGAAGATAACAAAGGCCATTATGGCAACTTCAAGGGGTATTAACTTTATTTTAATCTTCTTAATCCGTACCATTACATTTAAAAACAAACAAAACAAGCTAACTAAATGTACTTAAATTTTTCTCTGCAGTACATTGTGCACCACACTGTGCCCCAAAAACCAAAGTGCACATGAACTGTAAATTGTGAATGTAAGACACCTCGAGTATCTAGTTAATCAAGCAGACTGATTTAATTATGCATTGGCAGCAGGACAAGTTGTGACACGATGTCGGCAAATTATCACCTCATAAAGTGGCCTCTTACTGATCCAGCAGACGTGGAGCCTTGTGCGTCTGCCCACCTGATTGAATGTAGGTCTTTTTGCTCTGCTTTTGGTCTCTACCTACCTCTGAGGAAAATATCTAGAAATACCTGCTAAATACTTATTTTACTAGCTTTTGTATACACAGTCAGCTTGTATACACAGTGAATACAGATGCTTGGTGCAGCTGAAAACAACACCAGTGAGACTGAGAAATAACATTCAAGTTGTGGGCAAAAATCCAACCAGTGAAGAAGAAGAAGAAAGCTTTATTATCATGAATAAATTTTTAAAGCATTGTGAAATGTTGTTTTCACATATCCCAGTTGGGGTCAGAGCGCAGGGTCAGCCATGGTACGGCACCCCTGGAGCAGGAAAGGTTAAGGGCATAGACATATATACATAGACGCCGCATTGACTGTTGAGGGACGTGCCTAAAGCGGCGCCTTCTAAGTAGGGCATAGCAGAGGAAGGAGTGAATGGACATCTATGGAGGTAAGAGGTACTCCACAATCTTAAAGTAGAATTATTCACTGAATTTTCAACCGATTTCCAAATGGTTTGATTTGTTAAAAACGTCACACACGTACGTAGCTATGACAGGATACTTGGATGTAAAAAAATATTTTTTTAAATGTCTGTCTGTCCTCCATGTCTGACATTTCTAACAAACAACCCACATGAATATATGTTGACAATTGATTGATTTATGATCACTTTTATTGAGCAAATATGTCATTCCTCTATAGACGTAATGCACTGTAGGAGCGAGTGTGGCCTTACCAAGATGGCCGCCGCGTAGGTACAGCAGTCAGTGCGGCGTCTACGTATATATGTCTATGGTTAAGGGCCAAACAATGGCCGCATTGGGGTTCGATCCTCTGACCTTCCAGGGACTTAACATTGTGCCCCAACCGGGGATCGAACCGCCATACTTGGGATCAGTGGACAATCCGCTCCACCACTTGAGCCACAGCCACCCGTGAACTAGAAGATGATGACAAACCCTAGAGAGCTCAGAGGAACTGGTGACAAATATACAGATATTTGACCTTTTGTATGAAAAAGAATTTATTGCAGATTTAACTAACATTATTATTTGGTCAAGTATCATGGAATTTTTTATGTGATACTAGTATTTTAGAATATCAAAACCCCAAAATATTTTGGTACACTTGAATGTGTAAGAAGGGCGGTGTAAGTTACACTGTAAGTTACAAGTAAAAGACCAGTTTATTCAACGTTTAATATGAAATACATAAGCAGTAGACTGCACAGGAGTGTTTACTTAATATGTAGTAGTATTGTGTATGACAGTATAGTGCCAGCTAACAAGCAACTGATCTGAAGGCTTGAGAGATGCTGTCATTAGTGGTCAACGTCAATATTATTAAACAATATGTGATGATTTCAGTTCATCATAACATGTCTTTTCTCAGTATTATTATGTATTTGTTGCATTATGCTGCTTTTGGCTCCAGTCGCTGGTCAGGTGCATTAAACGCTACAGTTTTAGACAATGGCAACAGCAGCAGCAGAGTCCACTTGTTTTGGCATAAAAGTTTTCAAAGTATTGAAGAAGTTTACTGTGCAATGTTTCAATGGCAGTACAATCAATGGCAAAAACATCTTTACAGGTCAAGTTACATGTTAACATAAGAGCCCTTCTTGTATATCACCTTCACAACTCTCCCATAAATTGAACTTGTGAGTCCATGCATAGTTTCTGCCTGGATTTCATTTGCGTATGCCAGAATTGCCTCCCAGAGCTGCTGTTTTGAGGTATACTGCCGCCCACCCTCAAATAGCTTCCTTTTAAGGATGCTCCACAGGTTCTCAATAGGGTTGAGGTCAGGGGATGATAGTGGCCACACCATGATTTTCTCTCCCTTTATATGCCCATAGCAGCCAAGGACTCAATGGTATTTTTTGCAGCATGGCATGGTGCGTTGTCTTGCATGAAAATTATTTTACTCCGGAAGGCACGGCTCTTCAGGAAGTGATCAGTTAGGAAGGCCATATATTTTGTAGAGATCATTTTGACACCTGCAACACCTTAAAGGGGCCTACCAGCTCACTCCACCACCTCCTTGCTGACGTCATAGCCTTCTTGGGACATGGTGGCCCTCCCCCAGCCATCCAGAACTCCATCCATCGGGACCATCCAGTGTAGCACGGCATTCATCATTGAATAAAACTGTTTGAAAATTGGTCTTCATGTATTTCTGAGCCCACAGCAAACATTTCTCCTTGTGAGCATTGGTTAGGGGTGGCCGGAATACAGCTTGATGCACAACTGCAAGCCTCAGAAGGATCCTGCACCGAGAGGTTCTTGGGACTCCAGAGGCACCAGCACATTCAAATACCCGTTTGCTCTTCAGCAGTGGCTTTTTAACAGCTGCTCTCTTAATACGATGTATGTGCTTGACAGGAATCTCCCTGACTACACCTTCATCTGAACGAACCTGTCTGCGCTCTGAATCACACACACATCTTTTCATAGTACGATGATCTCTCATAGGTTTTTGTGAAATTTCCAGTGTTTTCATACCTTTTGCAAGGCATTGCAATATTTCACGCTTTTAATCTGCAGAAAGATCTTTCTTTCTCCCCACATTGCATGAAACCCGTGACTTGCTTAATAATGTGGAACAACCTCCGTAAGTAGTTTCCCTTTAATTAGGCTCACCTGCCAAATTAATTATCAAACCTGCCTGAAATTGTTGTCAGTGTTTTAAACAGACAGGACAAACGACACAAGCGAAATGTTTCATTAAAAAAACAAAACAAAGTAATGTTTATTTAACTTAAATCCTTCTTGCCTCATAATTCGGAACACAGTGTACATCTGTTAGATTCTCTCCTGCTTTCTGTGCTCGCATATACTGTATTTTAATACAGCCAAATTCCCAATAAAGCTGTTCTCATTTATATATTTTTTTCTGTTGCCAGACAACTGAATGAGTACCAAATAGTGCCTGAAACACAGCTCATTAAGACTACATAATAACGAACGTAGTCGTCCAAAAAAACTCATCATAAACACGAGTTAAAGACGACGGAAGGGCTGTTCGGCTATATTTTCAATTTCAAGCTTCAGCCAAAGTCATAGAACAATTACACAATGAGTAGAAAAGAAGTTGCATTAGCTTCTCCGTGCTTGTGAAATATCTTCCGTGCACTATATATATTTTTATCATGATGGAGTTGCCAGTTCATCTCCACAGTTTGGCACCTCAATATGTAAACTTTTGTTTAAATTTCTTACTGTGGCGCATTATACAATGAAATACAGTTTGTGAAAATGAAAATAGTTTAAAAGAAAGTCATTTTGCAGTCTTGGAGGAAAATAAATCGTTAGAAAAATAGTCATTAGAGGCCCTAGAATGCCTTATCAGTTGAGTCAAAAACAACCCAGATTAACCCGATGCTTCCAAAAACAAACAGCTGGCAGCTTAATCTACAGTACTGACTCCCAGTAGTCAAGGACAGGACTTTAGCTGACAAACACCGGGAGTCCATACAGGTGGCAGGTTTGGGGATGGAGGGGGGGCGGAGATGGATTTCAGAGGTAATTAGAGATGACATTCTCCAAAGACTGTAGTCAGCATCAAAGTCCCTCTCTCCAAAGGCGCCGCTAGTTTCCTGGGAAAAGGTTAGGAAGGACCCCTGAAGGCTTCAGGCGCCATTTCCCTTTTCCCTCTCCTTTAGCGAAGCAGACGGCTGACAACTTGCTGAAACTGTACATTATCACTCTGGATCCTTCACGGAGGGAAACATGAAAGTGTCTGACTGATGGAGGCGTGGATGGTTGGGAACAGATGGAAAAATCTGATCCTTCAGCTTGTCTCTTTTCCATGTAGGACTAACAGGCTGCTTAAAGAGGTTTAAGTCGAAGAAATCATTAATTTGAAGCCCATTGTTTAAGGTTTTTGGAAAATATTCACTGCCATACATGATGATAACAAGCATTTAAAATCACAGTAATCATGAAGTTGCATATAAACTGGCTCATTAGAGCTGAGATCCAACATGGAAATGGTTAGAACACATCATCTATAATAATGAAGTTATAGTTGGACTAACAGGTTAGACTGTTTAAACTGTCCAGACTAGTGGTTTAAATGTCTTTGAGAGTGTCAGGGGACTTGGGATTTTTGCTTTCAATACAAAGTTTAAAATGACAATTAAAGAAATTTTGCAATAATAACTTCCCCACAAAAGCCGTATCAGCAGTCTCTAGATATGTATTTAGCTGCTTTTTAGTTTTAATTATTCTCCTTTCCTCTGAGCCTTTTTTTTCCGCTTTAGCTTGCATAGTCCACATCAACACACAGAAAAATATCCATCCACTGAGTAGAGTGTAGAGAGAGGCATTGCCAATTATCTGTTCCTGTCCACAGAACCATATCAAAGGTTTGTGCTCGCTGAGGAGAAAAGGCAAGAAAGTGTGTTTGGATGACTCGTCCATATTAATAACAGATAAGACACGGCCGCGGAAGGGTCATCCATGGCCGCGTTAAGTGTTTGATAAATTCACATTAAATATCAAAGGCCGTGAAGGATTTATGACATTTATGGGGGGGGAAAAACAACTACTCATTCACCTTGCTGATATTTCTGCAACCAACAGCAATTTATTGTCCATTTGAAGACCAAGCTCCTTGACTAACCAATGTTTGCTGCTTTATTAGAGAAGATATGAGAGTTGAAGCTGGCTCATGCATGTACTTTATTCTGCTTTTTATATTGCATTCCAGGGATAAGGGTGGTGATCCTTTTGTTGTCAACAAATCCCATGAAAAGGTTGAAACCAACAATGCATGTGTGCATCCCTCTGTACCGTCTGACTTCAGCCTCAAGTCTATAAACGGGTTTCCAGCCGTCGTCATCAGCGAGATTCACACGCAGGCAGGGGGTAGAAAACACCAATAACAGCATTGAGCTAGTGAGGAAAAGTTGTTTTCGTGCCTAAAACTGTACAAACTGCAAAAGTAATGAGCGGAAAATGTTTATTATCCCAAGAAGGAAACCTGCACGTTAGCTCAGAGCTCATAATTAGGTGTTAGCTCCAGCAGTCTGGTCAGAATCCTGGAAGTCGTCGGTAGTTTGTCACTGAAACGGCACAAATACATGCCAGCGTAAAGATAAAGACTGCTCACATTGTGTCCATGGCTGTAGGACAGGCTCTGTGTTGCATTTGGGAAGGGTGACTGCTGACTTGAATTTGTATAAATCATATTGTTATGATTATAATTTTCCAGAAAAAAAAAGGCCTCAAAAAGTCTCTTGTTGTGTTTCATTGTGGCCAATCAATCATATTGAAATCCTGTACCGAATCATTTGTCACGATTGAAGATCTGCCTTATAGTATTTTGAATACGTTGATGATATTTCAGTGGATGCAAAATGAAGTGAAACTAAACAAAACGAAACGCAGTGGCTCGCAGCAGCGGCTCGTCACAGCTGGCCGTTCCTACTCCACTGGTATATTCGGCTGGTAACTTTAAGTATTTTAAATGCAAACAAGGTGAGTGAACTTTTTTGTATCATGAGTAATAGTAATAGTTACCGTCTGAGCTTTATCATGGCGACAGTAGGCTGCATACGGAAAAAAACAGCAGCTAACTGTAGCTTTATAAACTATAACAAATATAACAAATATACCAACAGAGCCCCTGAGACTCAAGACATAAAACCATAATCCAAACAAGACAAATACTACATCTGCACCCATTATCATCCAGTTCATATCCCACAGTCAAGAATCCACATAGAATAGAGTCTGAAAAGTTTAGATATTTATGTTTATAAATAAATAAATGAATGGTAGCATCCATAAGTTCAAGGTTGGCTTTTTTATTATTTTTTTTAAATCATGGGACTAGGCAAAAACCAGACACCTATAGAACATCACCTTTTTTTTTGTTTTTCTTCAGGCATTTATCCAGTGTATTTATTCCATAAAATGTGCTGCAGAACCTTCTTCAATGGCACATTAAAAGGCAGTTTGGTGGGTGATGGATCTGTTGGTTATCACTACTAAATATCTGCCATCAAACAAGATATCTACTAGGGGTGGGAATCACAGGGTACCTCACGATACTGCGATAATCGATATATTGCAAGACAGTCACATAACGATACATCACGATATCTATAATTGAAAAATTTCTCTTACGGTAGCGCTGCTGTCCTCCATTATACCTAAACAAACTCTTCTTCAGCCAATTCATTTCCGCTCAAGTCTCCCTCATTCATGTGATAAACGCCACCGTGTGGAGTCATTAAGTAGTGATGCTGGGGAAATGGCAGCTGGCAGGGGGAATCTGGCAGGGTTTAGAGCGCCTTATTAGAGCGCCTTATTATATTAATTAAAGTATCGATATTTGGCGCCAGCGTATCGATACTCATGTCGCACAAGGAGGGACGATGATATATCGCTGTATCGATATTTTGTCCCACCCTAATATCTACAGGTATTTCTTAGTTAACTAGGGTAGTCCTACAATTCCCTCTGCAGGATTCCCCTGTATAGGTGCTATTCAAAACAGTTACTCACTTTTTTGCTGAATCTGCTTAAATTATCTAGAATTTCTCAGAAACTTTTAATTATTCCTTTACAAGCTGTGATATTTTCATATCATTTACATGCTGTAATATTTTACAGAATAATATTCAGCAGTTGTAAATTGGATTCACAGGACGTTTGGATATTTGCACAAAGTACATTTTGACATGACAGGACTCAGGAGGGGTCTTTTTAATTGAAGTGCATATTTTCTGCCTGGTATTTTACACAAGCATTGAACTGCCTGAGGCTCCTTGCCGGTGTTTCTCTGACATGTCTGCCACTTAGCTGTTTGTGTGTGCGTGTTCGTACAGTATGTGTGAGGACAAGGAGGTGATGATTAAGGAGGTGACACTGTTCAAACTTAGTGACTGATCAAAGTCTTCCTGATTTATCTTTTTTTTAAAAACAAACAGTTAACACAGATTTTCTTGTAACCACACTTGTTTTAGGTGAGATGTATAGCTGCAGTTTTTAAGAATACACACATACATACAAGCGTTCATAACAATCCTGCGGTCCCTACACTCGGTTGCCTCCCTAATCTCATTTTAACGATTTTTTTCAATGCAAATCATTAAATAATGAAATCAGTGTTTTGTGTGCCAGCGAATGATTAATGTCTTATCTTGGACGATGCACATCTTGGAACAACCGCTTTAGAATTACACGCTCCATTAAAAGAAAAAGGAAAAAGTCAAGACAAAAAAAAAGCTCAGGCAGAAAGTACACTTCGCTGTGTATCGGAGTATTCCCTGTGCTGCTCAACAAATATACACTTTGGCACAGTGCAGTCTGAAGAATGGTGATTCGATAGTATTAGGAGACCACTGCTTCCCCCAGTTAAATGATACAAAGGCAATAAATACATTTAGTTCTCAGAGTGCTTTCTATCAATTCTCCTAAATTACTGGATTTATTCATCTTTGCTCTCTGATGGGGAAAAGCATCCCGGAATCAGGAGTCATTTTGTCTTCTATCCCACTGAATATATTGACTCATCATTATATAATGCCATCGATTTTTAGGAACTGCTGACTTAAAAGAACACACAAGCCACAGACGGCCTGTGCGTGTCTCTGCGGTTTCAACTCACTAACTCAATTTGTGACCCAGCAGAGCAACGTGGATATAAATTGTGCCTCGCTGTGTACTCCCCTCTTTTGTTTTGTTTTGATGGGTTTTTCTTGGGCTGCTTGATGCTCATATTGAAGTCGCTCTTTCGGGCTCAGTGCTGCACCATACTTCTCTCCCCAGTAACACGCCTTTGAAGCTCAGCTCCAGACACCTCTGTGCCGGCCGGGACCCTCAAATGTAGCAGCAGACCCCCAGACAAGACCAGAGGGGCTTTCATTTACGGACGTGTCAGTACTCCATTTTCATTTTCTCTACGAGCCTTTCGCATTTTCTTGTTCCTTACATCACTCCCTCAGAGCTTTATGGTCCACTGGTCTGCTCCTTCTCTGCACTGTGTTTGAATTAAGTAAGGACTCGGACTCAGCTGTGGAGTGTTGGAGTGGATCAGAGGATTTTTGAGAATTACTGCTTGAAGTCATTACCTCGACTGCACACTGTGGTCATGTGTGGGCTAGGCAGCATGTTGGAAACCCGTGTCTTCAATATAGAAATAGTTCTATAGTTTCTACAAGCTATTACGCAAGTCGATACAACTCATTTGTTAGCTCGCTGTTACACACCAGTAAGAGTAAGTGATCATACTTCACAATTTAGTCAATAATCAGTGATGATGATGATAAATTATGAGTTTTTACAGGAGGGATGTCTTGTATTAGTGCAGCAGATAAGTGAAACTATCTTTCAAAATGTGATACAAGCATCAAAGGTGGCACAAACACTCCTTAGGGGTTACGTTTTTGAAAAAATACGCTGGCCACCTGAAATTCAAGATTTCATTGTTTGCGTATAAATTGCCTATTTTACCACAGATTCTCACTACAGTAACCAATTTAGTTGATCTTGGTGTTAAAAAGTAGGTTCTCAAGTATGAGGAATCCAAAAATACAACTCTAAGATCTCTTTGGACCTTCTTTCTACCATTTCTAGCCCAAAACAGTGAAAGATTTACAGGGAATACGCCATCTGCAATGATATGAAACAACATTTTATTAAGAGTGATACATGTACATCTACAACACGTATTTCTATTTAACCCTAACCCTAAGACCTACTGCACTACTATAGCATTATGTAGGTTAACCACAGTTCTGTAATTTTGATCCGAAGTCCCAAATAAGGTTAAAAAAAAAAAGCTTCTTAGTGATTCAGAGGTCTAAAAACCTGATTCTGCTGGTCTAAAATGGATGATTCTGTACCATATGATTGGATCACATTTTGAATGATTCACCTGAAAAAAATAATTTATCTGCTGCACTATGGGATGAGGGTAAAGAGGGAGGAGGACAGAAAAGCTGATGGAGAACAGACAAGGAATGCATAAGAAAACAATAAACACTTGTTTGGTTGTAACTGCAGATCAGAAACATGTAGCTCCAGATCCAGAGATACCAGCAGAGAGGACAAAACACAAACTGTGTGAGAGAGAAGACACTAAGTTTATGACATGCAATGGTGGCATATAATTGTATGGAGAGAGAAAAAGAGTAGAGCCCTCAAGCACTCCAGAGGAAAGTTTTAAGTTTAATCCTCAAAGTACAGAAGGTTTCATTACCTTTCTTGGACAAATGAGTATTAGTTGGTTGCGATTCACAGGCAAAATTGCCAGAAATCTGTGTTCATTGCTGCACTAAATTATTAGTGTCAAAAGAGAAACTTGAAAGTGTGGAAGCATTATTTGGCAGAGATGATTTTGGAGCTCTCATCTGTCACAACCTGGCTCAAAGTGTGTGACAAAAGATGAAGACTACACAGAAAAGTAAGTCAAAAATACAATCGATCTGTGTTATCAGTCAATCAGTGTGTCTGCATTGTGCAAATGTAGAAAATCAATAAGGACAACACAATGGCGATGTCTGTCAGCAGGCCAGGGGAAGAGACTGAGACGCTTCTGCAAGTCTAATTTATAGCCTCTGAGTCTCTCCTACTCAGGTGTGCAGCATTACTGCTAAT
>OMNN01053943.1:9484-30043 GCA_900302755.1 Chromis chromis
TTAATGTAACACAGCTCACACTCCTTGTTGTTTCTCCGAGGCAAAGGCCAGAGGAGTTCATGCATTTCAGTCTAACTACTCCAATTTTTACACAGGATTTAGGAAAATAAATGACAACAATCTTTTCAGTTTGTTAAGACCACTGATAGACACAGGAAGGTTTTTAAAAAGTCAGTATCTAAATCATCATCTTCTCTGCATAAAAGAGCTCATGATGTCTTTAGTGTTTATGTTGTTGCAGTTATTGTACAAAAGTACTGAAACGCTCCTGAATAACCTGACAGTGATGTGCTCTCTTGGCTCTCAAGTGGACAGTAAAAGGCTGCTGAGTGCTCCTGGTTTGTCTGTTCTGAGGTGTCTTTTACAATCTGCTACTATTTATTTTTGACCCTGTATATGTATATTTTGAAAACTGTATATGTGTTTCAATAGTAGCAGTGGTCTAACCTCCTGGACAGAACCACCAACATTCAGAACATTAGACCAAACCATCAGGAAGGAGGACGACCAGCTGATACACACACTGTGTCGTAGCTGTTATACTGGAGCGTTGCAGTTGATTATTATCATCATAGAGGTACTGGTCTTTACAGTTACAGGTCATTTAGAGGAGGTGGGTCACAGTCTTTAGTTGGACTGTGCTATAAATTAATATTAACTAAGATTAATTCATGTCATTAAGAATCCTCTACTGCTGCTGTTATTTGTAGATCAGCAGCTTTAAAATGGTGTTTTATGTTCTTAAAAAGTCCCACACTCCCAGTGTCTGAGTGAACACTACAACATGCTCTGAGCCTTTAGCAGTGAAAGCAGGTGGTAGATGGGTCTGAACACTTTGGTCCGCTCCAGTTTAATTAGCTATTTGCCGAATACTGTTGTCAGTATTTGCTTGTATCTGTAAAAAGGTCATTCTTAATTTAAAGAAGAGAGCAATGGTGGTCACCATGAATGAAGTGGATTATGAAAGATTAAACTTGTTGGTGATCATCAGCCACAGAATAGCATTAGAAACCAAACTGCTGATAAAAGTAATTGCAGATTTATCTGAGGAAATCTTAAGGAACTTGTCAAAGGAAGTGCAAAAAATAGGCGATCAAGATCTCAAGCATCTTTATCACAGGATTATTAAGCATGAAAGTGGTCAAACTGATCTTACTCTGCAGAGAAAACGGCTCCCCAGCACATACAGTAAAGACATAACCAGCATATGAGGAGAACAAGTGAGGCTATGTGCTTAGCTGGATTATCACCTGTAAAACTGTGTGCATAATGTGTAATAGTACATTTGTCAAAGTTGTGTAATTTTCTGGCTCTGCATGTGTCTAAAATGGTTGTTGCCATTTCCTGTACTGCTCACCTAAAAGCACCATTAGCTACAATGATGTGTTAGATGTGCTGCTGCTTTGATAAAACTAAACAGATACAACCATGAAGGGTCCATCGTGTGCCTCCGTTCTGTTGTAGATCATCAGCATACAGTAGGTTTACAGGAAACCCCACAATTCATTTTTCTTTTCTTTTTTTTTGCAATTTAGCATTAAATTATTACAGAACCTCTCATCAGTACAAACTTCAATATAACAACATCAATTTATTCCACCATTTTGTAATATCTTTACTTTAATAAGAGGCGGACAGGAAACCAGGGAATCAGGGGTATAGCAGGCAAATTCGGTTCCAGTTGAAATCAAACCAGAGACTTGCTGTTGTGTGTAATGTAGTGTAAAACCTAGTATGGTGTGCTCTGAAACCACTTAACTACCAGAGCGCCTCAGTATCAGTTCCTTGTACACTAACTGCAAAAGCAGCATTTTGTGAACATGAATACACAGTGTGTATGTTTGTGATTAGTCTGCATTCACCTTCCAAGAAAACCTCCAGGTTAAAGCTAACCTAACGCAAAGTGCTCAGATAGACAAACACGACTGTGCCCCAGACAATGGAAAACAATAACCTTTAAATGTTTCTTCTTCTTCTTTTTAAAATTGTAATTATAGTGTTATTATTAAATAATTAGGATATTAGGTTTTTATATTAAAATTCTTATCTCTTTTTATTTTGCTAGCGACTCTGCCCCCTGAGATTGAACTCAACCAGTGAGGTTATTTCTACCTGATGAACAGCTCTGCTCCTCAGAAATGTTTGGAATGTTTTTTTGTTTTTTTTTCATTCCTGTAATATTTATTGCTCATAACATACCTACTGTTGTGTTTTTTGATGTCCTCTTACACTTTTCTGATGGGCTGTGAAAAGCTGTACTGTACTGAACTGCATTTTGTCAAAGTGGCTAAATATTGTCCTGGTCCTACAGAAGTGACTGGAGTGGTTCAGATTGTGACTCACTGGACTGAAACAAACATTATCCTCCACATGTGTTCTTTCATTGATCATCAACCTACTGAGCTGTACTGAAAGTGGATGTTATTTGTGAACTTTGTCTCTCTGTGTGTGTTTTTGTTTCAATCTAGAATTGCAAACATGTCAGTATGTGAACCTGAAACGTATGTCTTTGGCTAGATTCTTGTTTTTCTTCCATGTGGGAGCAGCATATCCTCTATTAAATGTGGAATCACAATTTTCTCCAGAAATGACAACACTTCAACTAAATATAGAGACAGCTGGATTTTCAGCACCATTTACCTTTTGGTGTATTTGAAACACTGAGCATTTAGACCAAATGTTAGTTTACATGTGTGTGTTTTTTTTATTAGTTTAAAGTGAACGGGGGAATAGCATGCATGTTTTCAGTATGGTCACAGAAATACTCACAGTGATTGCCTGTGCTGCATGCTGGAAGACAGCAGAATGAGTTGCCATGATGGGGAAATGTGGTAGCAGGCACACTGTAATCAGCCTGTCCATCTCAACTCGGGCCTTCAATTAGTTTGCAGATGCTCACACAATACCTCCTTTTCCCCTTCACTAAGAACCCAGACAGTTGTCGCTCTTACAACAATGTAAGTGCAGGGAAAGTTGACCATTTTTTTTAGATTATATTGTGTTGCTTTTTTGGAAGGAAACTCAGAATTAAACTACTGATACACTGTCCTTAAATATGTTTCAAAAGTTTTGCAAAGCAATGCACCTTTCAGAATGCTCACAGTGGAGAAGTTTTCATAGAGCTGGACTGCAGTGTGTGGAAATACTGTGGGACATCACTAACCACAGACAGTGATGTTGTGGGTTCTCTGCTTTGCTGAGTGTCCTTTTCACTTGTAAATGTCACTGTAAAACTACATTTTATTGACTCGATCAAAAAACACTAACAAAGATTAGCAGTCCATGAAATGAGTCTGGAACCTCTGTGCAGGTTGCCAGGATCTATCTAGCTGTATGCTATAGTTTTCTTACTGTCAACAACTCCAAATGATAGTTGGCCTATTTTTAAAGATGCACATCTCAGGCTGGAAGGAATGGGCGTAGGACTGCATGCTACTGACAAGCTGGAAGGCACTGAGGGATGAAGTAACGCCTGCTGCATGGTTCTACTGACAATCATACATTTAAACATCGCAGTACAGGCTTACAAATGGCAACACCCACAAAGACAAGGGCATGGCTCACACAAGTATGTACCAGGTGGCAACTACCATGGACAGAAGTACCCTGTCACCAAGGGGCTAGCTAAAAAACTAACGAGAAATCCCAGCTCCAATTGACTCAATTCAAAAAGCTTCTCTGTAGAATTACTGAGCCTTTTTTTTGTCTTTATGCTGTCACTTGCTAAAATCATGCAGAAAGCTGGTCACCTCGGCTTACGGGAGTCTTGGAGTGAAAGGTTACAGTCTTTTTGGAGGGTTCTTGCTCCAAGTGGAAAAGTTAGTGGCAACCTTACGCTGCACCTCTGGACTTCAAATCAGTTCCAATACAAACGAGTGCATGACATTATACCTCCTATGTCCCTCTGGATATAGTATACAGCAGAAGTGAGTACATCCTGTTCAATATCATGTAAACATCAAATCATCCAACTTCATCCACCTTACAGTAATTGCATGACTTCTATCTTTAACAGTAGGCTATTAGCTCTTCTGTAAAATTTTAAAAACTAACAGTTTAAATGTACCATATTAAAATATAGCCCCTGCAGTAGGACATCAATGTGTCAAGTCAGTACACCTTTCCATACTGAGGTTCAAATCTTTACTTTTTTTCCCAATACTTCGTACGTCCATCTTTATTGTTGATAAATTTATTGTTGTTGTTATTGTTGTTATTGCCATTCTTCAGAGACTTTTTGTTTCAGCTGCTTTTTGCTGGCGGGAGTGTTTTGCCCTCCCCTTCATTTTAAAATACCCCAAAGGTGTTCTATTGGATTCAAGTCAGGTTGCAAACTTGGCCAATTCATAGTATTCACTTTTTTCTTCTTTATAAACTCTTATGTGATTTTGGCAGTGGGCTTTAGATGGTTATCATCCTGGAATATTCCTTTTCTAACAAGCCTCTGCAGACAGGAAGTCACCTTGTCGGCCGGTGTACACTCCCACCTCTGTGCTTCACTGTCAGGACTGTGCACTCACTGTTCTAGTTCTGGCCAGGCTCACACCACACATGTTGTTGCTATGACTCATTCTATACCTCCTGATTACAACTGCAACTGTGATCAACAGATTTTTTTTTTTCCTTTATCATTTTCCATTTTTGTAGTCTCATCAGATTTTTAGTTCATCTGGCAATTCTTTTCCATGTGGAGCCATGATGCTGACATGCAGATAGACACAGCCCATAGGTCCAAAGCTGGGAAGGTTCAGGTGTTCACATGTCATTTTATAACCATGTTCATGCAGTTATGCTTATGGAACATTATAGGTATACTTCATTTAGACTCAGTTATCTCAGGTATTTGTAACTTGCATCTCTACACTTACATGTACATTCACTTTGGTGGTATTGAGTCTTACTTTGGGGCCATATATTTAACATAGTTCTTCTAGAGTATGTGCTTTTGTTTGTTCACAAGAGGAAAAACTCTACTGTTAGACTTAGAAATAATTTCATTACAAGGGTGTACTCACTTCTGTTGTATACTGTATAGACTGTATACGACTGCAAGAGATGCATGGTTCAGCATGGGGAGCATGACAAGAGCTCAAAGCTACATTCAGGCCAACAATATAACTGCTTTTAGACAACAGCCTCATGCCATTTTTTATTTTTATTTTTTTTACATAGTGCTGTTTTCACTTTTAAAACTGAGTAACACTTTTGGTTTTGGTCTTTTTATGGGATTTCTTGACATTAAGAAAACATAGAATAACCAGCTTTATTCATTAACCTTGTAGTATGCTAATACTGTAAAAACCTATTCAGCTTTTTTCAGAGCTACTTCCTACTGCTCACTGTCTTCCTTAACAAATGGAGTGCTGAGAAGTCAGTCATCAGTGAGCAAACATCTGCTGAGAACTACAGTATGTGTGTCTTGTTATATGTTGTTAATGCTACACATTGCAACTTTTTCCCAATTATCCAACATCAAACTTCTACAAACTGCTTTCCTTTTTTGTCGATGCACATCTTTGATGTAAATAATCCTTTAACTTGGATTTAGTGGTCGTCTAGTGTTAAATGATCCGTCATTCAATTTAGATGTTATAGAAGGTTCGAGTCTTGTGTTCTGATTTTTCTGGTGGGGTGACTTGTTTACATCTGGACCTCAGATTGTGCCTTTAAAGATGTTCTGTGTGAGCTAATTAAACCACAATGCAGAGTGATGGTAATTCATTTGATCTTGTTTATTTAGGTTATGTACAATAAAGCTTCATAAGATGAACCTTTCTCGAAAACTGTTGTACAACATCCTTCACATACACAACAAAACAAAAAGAACGAAGAAAAAAGAAACAAACACGATCTTGACCTCCTGAAAGCTGCGTGGTGGGCACTCATACTGTATGTGCAGTTTCAAAGGTTAGGGCTGGGGGAGGGGGCAGATGCATGTGAATATGAGTTCTGTGGAAAAGCACACTGTAACAACAACAGCAGCAGCAGCAAAAGCAGTGCTTCTTAGGCCAGGAGAGATGTTTATGGGATGAACTGAACTCCTCAGAGGGTCTCATTGGTCCCCAAACACCCCCAGTTTACATTACCAGACAGATGGGCACACAGACTTCTCACATTTAAAGAGAAAAGAAGAAAAACGACAGACATGGGGATTCATTCCTGATTATCAGCTTCATTTCCTACAAAAATATTGCACAAAAAATCTGGATATACATAGATCGACAAGTATAGCAGCCAGTGAGCCAATATCTACATAAGCAACATATTTACTACACTGAAAAGAACAGGAAATGTGCCTTTGCTTCCTCTTAGTCTACATGATTAAGTCTTTTTTAGAGCTACACTGCATGCAAGGAAAAATCTACCCTCAATTGCTGTTTAGTGCATTTGGTTATTTTTGTTGTTGCTGAATCTTCCATTAGCTTGGGTTTTTAAATGCAATGCTTGGGATTAAGCAGCAGATTTGACACTCCTTTGCAGGTGTGTTGAGCTGAGCATTCCTTAACGTTTACACAACCAGTGAAGCAGTTGCAGAAAAAAAGTAGAGAGAAGAAATATTAAGGCAAAAATTACACTTTTGCACAACTGCACACCTCTTCACTATGCAAATTGGGTTTTAACGATGAGATTGTCCGATACGTTGTTTTAGTCTCAAAATGGTGGAAGTGTGTTTTATTCTGGACAGGCAGAAATGCAGGCTTTTGGAAACAATGATGGAGCCACCCATGTACTCTTTCTGACTGGGCCTTATCAGTCATGTCATTTCCTGATTAATCAGTTATCATGTGACCACTTTCCAGAAGAAACAAAGACATATGCCAGAGTACCAGGGTCTGATTCTACATTGACAACGAACTACAATCATTGCTGACCTTGTATCTTAATTTAAGAACACTGGCACCCGCATGGCCCAGTGTACATGAATGGTCATGTGACACACCTTGTCGGGCGTGTTAGAATGGACGGAGATTATTTCTGAAAAGGTGCCACAAAACTCATCTATAAAAAGATTATTTTGTTTTTAAAAAAAGTGCTGCCTCCTTAGAAATATAAATGAGGCCACTCTGGAGGCACAACAGAGGTGCTAACACACAGCTGTTGGGGAAAAAGTTGAACCTGTCTCAACTTTTGCCGCTACACAGTGTAGCATCACTGGTCACTAGTGTTTAGCAAATGGTTGCACTGCACATCCCTGGTGGATTACTTTGTAACATAAACACTATTTTGCCATCACATTTAATCATTTCTGTGTAATATTTACCACTGTGCAGTATTTTATCTTCTGATGAGCCGTCGTAAAAATAATAGATCAATTACTCCAACTAGAAGTCCTGGATTGTGTTTCATCTGCAGATTTTTTTGGGTTTGTTTTTACACATGGCTGTTTTCAGTCATTTTCTAATCACTGGCCCTATACTTGTACATTTGCAGAAATTAAGTTTTCCTTGTATGCTGTTAAACGTCACAGTTCTGACGGACTGATACAAGCAGAAAGCACATGATATTTTTAGAAAGCTATCAAACTCAATCTCACTGAGTATCTACCATCAGCCTCTGCTGTGTGCTGTGGCAGTGAATGGCAAAACAAGCATCAACATACAGAAAGAAACTCCCATCACCATGAAGGTAGGTTTAAAACCTTTACAGTGTGAAGGGTAGATTTTTCCTCTTTATACAAAAACTTAAATATCCTCTCTTATTTTCCAAAGGCTGTCTAAAGGTGTGAAAGATGGATGGACAGCATAGCATTTTGGAAGCTGTAGCTGGTCATGACAGAATTACTGTAACAGGCTACTTCCAGGAAAGGCGACTGGGGGAGGCGGTGCCAAACAGCTGCATATACAGAAAACACAGAAAAGGAACATACATTCATTTGGGCATGAAAACGACTCCTGAAGGCAAATGATCTGCACTACTTCACATCACTCCATAAAGAATGGAGATCATCTTCATACACACATAACATGCATACTTATGAAACCAATTTTTTTTAAAAGCTGGGAGAATTTTAACATCCCACAGGCTCCATTCATTCGGAGATCAATCAAAAAAGTCAATGATGTGCCTTTCTCACATTGTAGTTAGTATCATTAAGCAATGTGCCATAGTTGGGTTTTATAAGCCGTGCTCTGAACGAAACGTGACTTGGCAAGACAAAAAATATACATACTGTTAATAATGATAATAATAAATAATAAGAAGTGAATAGGAATTGATTTAAGATTTCCACCGCAGATAATTACACCTGACGCCCTCCCAAGGATAAAAAATGGTTACATAGTCAAACATATTTATCATAACCAAAGAAAACCAACTAACTGTTAACAAAAGAAGCAAATTATATCACTGACGATTATGCAGCTGCTGAAATCCCCAGGAGCATTGTGAGCAGGGAAAGTCACGTCTAAATCCAAATATATTACAGTAAAAAGTGCACGAAACAAAAGACATGGATGAGTTGCAGGGTCCTTAGACAAATGAATCATTCCATCGCTGTGGATGTCTAAACCTGCTTTTGTCACCTTCGTATGGGCTTGTTACTCACAGCAAACAAATATTAAACAATTATTTTCCTTTTCCAAAATGAAGATGATTCAGACCATTAGACCAAAGTAATGTGTACAGCAGTCCTAATGTAAAGCAGTTACAGACAGCAAAACAGCAAAGCAACCTGAATTACAGCTTACAGTGATATTTTGATGCCACGGAAAACTAAAACTGGAGGATCAACGTGAAGCACTGCTGAGGGCAGATAATGGAGTAGCTTTCAAGCTTCCCTTTAAAAACCTAGAGCATAGAAACAGCATCGCACTGAGCAAATCAATTAATCGATAACGGGTTCACCAGAAATCCTTGTGGAGGAAAATCCTTTAAGGATCATTTCATTTCACATGAAAAGAAAAAATGTGTGAATCAAACACTAGAGCCCAACATCACTGATCATTAAAATGGACTTCCCCCAATCTCAAAATCAAAAACAACACATATTTTTTGCTGGGAGGCACAAGTCCAAAGCACATGGTCCTCTTCTTCTTTTTCAAGTCTTGCTTAGTGGAGTGCCTCCACACAGATCTGCTCCTCAGTAATGTCATCCAGCAGTTGCACCTCCACAGGACTGCATATGTCACTGTCATAGACCTCTGTCCCCATCAGGGCTTCTTCCTCCAGGCCTTCTCCTTTGCCTTTAAAGCCTTGCTGGTCTGAAGGAGAAATGCTCTCCACTGACTCCAGGTCTTCAATGCCTGCCCGGTAGTGGATCATGAGCAGGGTGAGGGCCTGGAGTCTCTCCCCAGACTTGGCCAGGGCAGTACTGATGAGGGCTTTGCGCCGTGCGTCTGTGGCCTCCCTCTCCTCCAGCAGGAGGGCATTATTGTGCTCCAGCTCCTGATCAATTTCCTGCTGCAGCTTGTCAAGCATCAACTCCAGCTTCTGCGAACGTTCATCTGTGGGCAGCCCTCGGTAGAGGTCACGGCCTATCTCCTTTACAGCAATGAACACACTGTCATCCAACCCACCCTCCTTGCGTACGAGTTTACTGCTGCTACCACTGCCTGTGTGCTGCTTTGAAGGGCTTGCGCCACTAGTGTAGGTCTCCGTATCACTGCTCTCATTGTCAGACGTGTTGGGGGTATGCTTGGGTGAGGGCTCCACCACTCCAGGCACCACATCAGTCACCTGCTCAACAAGCCGAGTTTTGGGCACTTGGCGAAGGTTAAGCAGGCGGGAGCTGGTATTGATGATATGGCGCGTTAGGCCAGTTGTGGCCCGGTTTATGGTGGATTTGGCTTCAGGGTCAGCTCCACGACGTTCAGCTGCTGCCACACAGAAAGGATTTTCAGCGAGGCACTTTTCCTGGCACTTCTTGTGGCAAACGTAGGTACAGATCATGCACTGAGAGGCTGCCTTGGTCCAAACCTTTTTCTTGCAGTATTCACACCAGGTGGGGTTCTGGAACTGGGTGTCCTGGAAGTTGTGGCGAACTTCAGTCAACTGGATGGGGCTGTAGGCCAAGTCATCGCGGGGTGCTGAGGGAACAGGCTCCCTCTCTCTCTCCCTCTCCCTTATATCCTCGTCATGAAGGCTCCCCTCCCTCTCCCTTTCCGCCAGTCCCCCTGGATACTCAAACTCACCCTCAGCTAAATAACAGAAGTTCAGAGTAACATCTCCGTAACACAGCTTCTCATTAAAGCCCTTGTGTGTGCTGAGACTGCGTAGTGCAGTGCGACTGACGTTAGCTCTAGGCTCTGGAGGCCCCAGCCTAAAGGTGCTCTGGTACTCTGATGAAGATGTGGTCATACATTCTAGGGCTACATGGTCCAGCTGGAGGCTGACATGTCCCAGGCACAACAAACTGCCCAGCTTAAAGGGATCTTTGCACCACAGGGCCACATTAAGGTACTTATGGTTGCTCTCCACCTCAAACGCCACAGAGGCCTTGGGCCAGCGTGCTGTCTGGCTACGAAACATGGTTTCTGGGGATTCCCAGAGAGAGTGGTCCTCTAGACTGTCCCGTGTGCTGCAGGAGCTCTCTGAAGCTTTGTCCTTTGCTTGATCAACCTTACCGCTGCTAGTGACAGTGGGAAGAACTAGTATCTCATCACTTGACTCTGCTGTCTTGGTGGACTGCTTTGCTTCTGCCTGCTTAACGCTGCTCTTGTCAGTGCTAGCCTTATCCTCGTTGGCTCCAGTGAGTGGAACTTTTTCTGGAGATTTTTCAGAAGTGCTGACGGTGGTAGTCCCGGTAGAAGCAACAGTAGCATTAGTAGTTGTGACAGAATCAACGCCTTCCAAAAGACTGGTTTCTGAGGACGCTGATGTCAACCTTATCTGAGGTCTTGGTGGCAATGGGGGGCGAGAGGGAGGAGGTGGGGGTGGAACAGTGGGGCGTTGCAGACCCTCAACTGGATCACTACTGGTCTTATGTGGTGAGGGCTTTGGTGATTCTTTGGGTTGGGGTTTTAGTGGAGACTGGAGACCCACCAGGTTTAACTTGCGGTTGAGAATGGGTGATATGGAACCGAGTGGCTTAGAGGCCAAATTGGCCACAGTCCTTTTGGGGCTTTGGTTTACGGTAAGTAAGAAATCTTCCTTGGTCTCATTGGTATTTGTAGTACTGCTGTTAGGGCCACCAGTCTGGCTAGGTTTAGAGTCCACAATCAATTCTTCAAACTCCGAATCCATGTCTTTGCTATCGGATATGTCAGAAAGAGTAGTGATGGGGGCTGGGTCTTCCTCATACCCTCCTGGCTGGGGAATGAAACCTGTTTCCTCTAGCTGCCCGAACCCTTCCTGCAGAGTTCCCAGGCTTCCTGAAGACGAAGTCTGGTGACGAACTGGTCTTTCATAGAGTACCACCACCCTGTCTCCTGCCTGTTTCAACAGTTTGGGAACTTGAACTGAGGATGTCACTTTGACACCTGCCAGCAGAAACAAGAACAGGAAAGAAGTTTTCAGTCAGTAGTGCAAAGAAGTGACATTTAAAAAAATTCTAACTGAAGTTTTAATAAGCAGTGAACACATCTCAGACCTCCAATCTCAATGAGGCGATCACCCTTCTGCAGTTCTGCCGAGGCTGCAGGGGAGTTGGGCGTGACCGTCTCAATGCTGACGTGGACTGCATCCCCCTCACTGGCAGGGACGTGCCTGAAAGTCATCCCCACACTTCCACATGGCCCTTTGATAACCTCCGTCTGATGCACACATGGAAAAGAGAAAAGTGAACAATTAGAAAAAACACTGACTTATAGGTTATAGGCCATGCATGTTTACAACGGATCTACTTCATGTGCTGATAGTAATGTAGTGTGAAAGAATATGATTCATTTATGATCAATGATAAGAGATAAGATCATCTAACTTTTGTGATACAACGGCATGTTTTGCTCTCTTTTAAACTAATTTTTCAAATGTACATCTCTTCACATGGATGGATAACTGTAACTGTTAAGAGGTGAAAGAGATATAGGTGTACTATTCTGAAAAATTAGTCTGAGAAATTAGCCTGATGGATAATAACAACATTTTTATATTGTTATCAGGATGAGAAGATGCAGAAGATATTAGCTTGAAAACGCAGTCACATTATTGTATTTGAAGTAAATGTAGCATTTTTGTGTAAAGCATTGTGAAAATAGAAATACTGCCTCAAGTTTGTTTGTTTCTGCCAAGTTGCAGTTTACATCCATGTCTGTCCAGACTCATATAATATATAGTGAAGACTGAAGTGTGTAAGCAACCAAAAAGAACAGTCAAATTCCGTGTATATGTTCCCATGCTTGGTCAATAAAGCAGATTCTGATAAAACACAAAGTTGTAGCCATGACAGTAGACAGCGCCTTGAACATGGATGTTTCCGGAAAGTAGCTACAAATTCTAAAATGTAGATGCACACTTTGCACACATCTTCAACTCAGCAACACAAAAGATTTTTACAGTCACCACAGTTTCACCCAAGATTAGTGTCACCAATTCAGTGTCTGACCAAATGTGAACATATGAAATATGGTCACCATTCCTTCTGTTCCTGAGACATAGTGTTGAATAATGGGCGTAAATGTGTTTTTGTAGAACATCATGATGTCACAGTGAAGCTGACATATGACCCTTTGGATAGAAAATGGCTTCACATTGTCATTTTGTCCTATTAGACATTTATGTGAATTTTTGTCATAATTAGTATATGAATTCTTGAGCAACGAACAAAAAATAAATTGGGAGGTGACACATGCTTTAAGTGCAACACTGACATCTGGCTTTAGCACTTTGATGAGAGACTAAAACTGAAAGTGGCAATTCTGTGGGAGAAGAGAGAGTTGCAATTAAACCCCCACCACCGGCTGCCTTAATAACAGCTACTGCACACGGTCCAAGTCACATAACCAACAACACACCTGTTGTGATGCAGAGGTGCTTTATGCCTGACAGGCCGTCTATCAAATGACAGCGCTTAGACAGTAGTAGGAAGTTCGCACCCCCTATGTTGATGAAAAACTGCATACATTAGCTCAAGCAATTTTAACTGTGATTATTGGAGATCATGAGCTCACAAGTAACATATATATTGTGACATTTCTAGGTAGAGAGAGAAAAGCTAAATGGGGTGGAAAAAGAGGAGAGGAAAGAGGATAAAGATAGGACAGGTGTCCTGGTTTAAAAGAGAGCAAAACGAGGGCCGACATGATGTGGGTAGACGGAGACAAATGACTGTAATTTCCTCTGCTGTCATTTGTTACAGTTCTGCTGGAAGGCTGTATTGAGTTAGGGCTGGCCATGAATAAGCAGATGATCTACACAAGCTGGCACAGCGAGGTGGATGTGGGGGGTTGGGTTGGGGTCGTTGGTTGGTTGGTTAAGGTTCACTGAAGTCTGAAGGAGAGTCCTGATTTGTACTCATGGACTCATGGTACTTCCATCTCAAACAAATCCATGCCAGTGACTGGGGTATTACTGTTGAATATTTCCTGACAAGGCAGTCAAACATAACATTATGTTGTGTGTTAATAACACTATTGGGTGGATTTATGTTTTCCTTTCTTAAACCCCTCTTACTTTTTATGTGGTGCTTCTTTGTGCAAATTCATCCAACTTTTCATTTTACACAGTAAATGTTCATTTGGAAAATGTGATCATTAACTTCTTACTATTCCTGTAATAAGTGGCCTAAAAGGCTTATCCAAGGTATGCCCAAAGTAAACTGAAAGCTGTTCTTGAACCATTTGGAATACATGCATGGTCTTGGTGTCTTTTGAAAAGTAACACTGAAAAACATCCAGTCAGTCATTAAGGATCATCTTCAACCACAGTAAGAACGAGGAGTCCTGCAACAGATGCTCTGGCTTCCACAGAGCCCTGATCTCAACATGATGGAGTCAGTCCAGATTTACAGAAAAAGACAGGAGACCCTAAGGGAGACTCCAAGATGATGAACAACCGACCTAAAAACAATACCTTGAGAACTGATAGTGTTTTAGTGGAAAAAAGTGGTCATGCCAAATACTGGTTTGATTTAAGATTTGATTCTTTTTACTGCAGCTTGTATAAAAACAATTGAATTGTTAAAGAATATTAATTAAGAGGAGATCAAAAACTTCAAGGGGCCGTGACATTCAGGGAAATGGTGTAGAGAATCTTATAGAGTCAGTGATGTCCTACTGCTGGTGCAATAGAGGATAGTTCTGAAAGACCCTGAGTGACAGAATGTCAATAACAACTACACATTTCTGTGCCCAAACAGAACAACAAAAAAGAAACTTGGTCAAAGATCTCTGTAAATTAAACAAGATGATAATGTGGTCTACAAAACATACATTTTGCAGCTAATTTCAGAGGTTTGCTTTCTCTAGACCTCCAGATTCAGACTAAGACAGTCAGATTCTTAAAATAAAAATGCATTTCTCTACTGTAGAGAATACCAGGCTATTTCTGCATGACTCATACAACAGGTGTGGACCACTTACAACTTCAAATGAGAAAATTGTTCAATATGACAAGCTATCTGAAATCAACTGTATGTGCTAATGACACATCCGTGTGGTTCTTTTAACACACTCCAGTAAATTTATAAGGCTTTATATGTAAAGTACTCTGATATTTAAGGAGGTATGACTACCCTGTCCTTGTTGAAGGTTTGTGGATGTACCTGTATTAGTCATGTTGTAGTTTACATTGTCAGACTGTGGAGACCCACCTCTCTTTAAAATATAAAAGGTAAACCATTAAATAAAAATGACAATATAAATAATAACTAAGGGGAAGAGTAGGTCTAAGATTAGGATAGGTGGAGTTTAATGTTAGGTCTGTAGGAAAAGATTCAATGTGATGTCCTCTGTCTTGCAAACACACGTGTGGGGTTGTGTGTGTGTGTGTGTGTGTCAAGGCTTAATCTGATCTGGCTATGTTACAGTTTTTTCATGAAGACTATAACAACATTGCAGATGCAACAGGATGCTGTGGGGGAGACTGTGGAGGGTACAGCTAAATGACCATTACATAGTGCGCAGGTAAGTGCTGTTGGCAAATGCTCAGAATCTGAGGGCTCTATACAAAAACAGGAGATGCAAAACACTGGGATATTAAGCAGGATATTGGAAACAGCACGTTTATCCATGATAAAGAGTTAACAATCCAGTCCATCACACAGGATGCTACAAAGCATCCAATCTGATCACAGTCCTACAGGCAAACATATTACACGAGACACTGATTAGGCACCACATTACAACTGCAGGTGAACTGCAGCTGCAGATAAAATGATCAGTGTGAGGATCTGAGTGACAAGATCCAGATGGCTGGATGACTAGGTCAGAGGACCTAGTCATCCAGCCGGTCTTGTGAGGTGTTCATAGTATGCAATGGTCAGTAGCTACCAAAAGTGTCCAAGACAGGACAACCAGTGACATGGTATCAAGGTCACGAGTGCCCATGGCTCACTGATGCTCGCAGGGTGTAAATATTGACCTGTGTGGCCTGATCCCACAGAAGAGCTACTGTAGCAAAACCTTAAAGCTACTGTCATAGAAAGGTGTCAAAACACAGTGCAGCACATCTTGCTGTGTATAGCACTGAGTAGCTGCAGATCAGTTAGCATGCCCATGCTGACTCCTGTCCACCGCTGAAATCACCTAATATGGGCACGTAGGTGTCAGAACTGGACCATGGAGTGATGGAAGAAGGTGGCCTGGCCCGATGAATCATGGTTTCTTTTACAACATGTGGACCATCTGGTACATGTCTGTCATTTACCTGGGGAAGAGGTGGCAGCAGGATGGGAAGAAGGTAAGCCAGTGGAGGCAGTGTGATGCTCTGGGCAATGTTATGCTGGGAAACCATGGGTCCTGCATTCATGTGACACGTAGCTCCTACCTAAACATTGTTGCAGACCACGTACACCACTTCATGGTATTCCTTGATGGCAGTGATCTCTTTCAGCAGGATAATGATTGCTGCTACACTGCAAACGTTGTTCAAGAATGTTTTGCGGAACATGCAGTGTTCAAAGCGTTGACTTGGCCTCAAAATTCACCAGATCCCAAACAGATCAGGACTCTGTGGGACCTCACAACCTCTGAGGACTTAATCTGCTGCGAACATCTTGGTACCTGATATCACAGGGCACCTTTAGTGGTCTGTGGAGTCTTAGTCTCACTCATCGGATCTAGGAAACGGGTAAAAGACACAGCTCATTTCCATCCAAAAAGTCTGTCAAGGATTGTACAATAAGGCAGCCTGCTGTTTTTCTATGGTGGATTACCCATTTTAATGACAGTGAGAGAACACCCAAGCTGTGTCCTTCACTTAGGCCCGCCTACAACAACTGTGATTGGTTTAAAGAAATACAAACAATCCAGAGCATTTTTCCCCTATAGCAGAATGATAGCGGACAGCCAGACCATTTTGTCCTACAGGCTGGGCTGGCAAAGCGAGACTAGTAGAGGCCAGACCTCGATATGTCTGGACTGTTTTGGAAGCACAAAGGGGACTTTTATAATACTGGACAAGTGAGTTTAATGTTGTAGCAAACTGGTGTACATTTTTATGCTGTTTTAACATATTTATATACAATGTGTTATACACTAATCACTTCACTGCCTTGGCTCAGAAGAATTAATATTAAATTGAACTACATGTGTCATTTACAAAAAGATGATTACTGCACCGGTAATTCTGGACAGAGAGCACAGTACAAAAAGAAGCCTGACTATTTCACTCAGTGTAAGAAACATAAAGATAAACTAAAATGCATTCAAACGAGATGCAGACTCACGCCGGATGCCTTCCTAAACATGGCAGGTAGCCATGTGACCTTGACCTTTGACCTTTGACATTTTGACCCCAAAATTAATGGGTGACCAGGGTAGGTCAAGATCAACATCTGTGCAGAGTTTGATTGTCTTATGTGTCTTTGTTATGAAGTTATGGCACGGACATACACACCCACAAACATATATACAGACAGACAGACAGATGGCAGTAAGTAAGGTCAAAGGTCAATTTCAAGGCCAAGAGGTGCAATGTGGTAGTCCTACCCTTAGATATACCAAAGTTCATCATTGCAAGCTTATATAGTAAGGGGATTTTGCACTAAGTAGCCCTGTGACCTTGACCTTTGACCTTTTGACCCCAAAATTAATGGGTGACCAGGGAAGGTCACGATGAACATCTCGAGTTATTGTGCGGACATAGTCACCCACAAACCCGCATATATACAGACCGACAGACAGACGGCAGTGACCGCCCTACCCACGGCCCGACTTTGTCGGCGTAGGTAATAATGGAGATGGCAGAATCTGGAGTATGAAAGTTAAAATTTGTTGTTAAATCTCGCAGATCAAAATTAAATAATCAATATCTGCATAAGAAAATATGATATGAAAGCAAATACTTTACATTACAACATTAGTTAATATTAATCTAGGTAAATATCCATCCATCCCTCAATGCTCAACAAGGTCATTTCACAATCCAGAACAACCTAAAACTAAGCCTCACACACACTGATATGTGTGGTTTCTGAAACATGCAGTTTCAGCATGAGATATTAATTCATGATTTATGATAAAGATTAATCTTATATTTCCGTACGTTATGTTTTGCCTTGTACTCTTATAATGTTCTATTCTTCATAAAATGTGTTTTCTGGACCATGACACCATTGTCTTTGGAGTCAGAGCTGTCAGAAGAAGAAAATGAGAAAAATACTAGACATTTTCTCTCCCACATACATAAGAGATGCAACACTTGCAACCAAAACAAGCAACAATCAGTTTGGTAAATTATGATTGAGAATGTTCCTGTTGATTTGACATTTTCTATAATCTTGGCATAATGACAAGTTATAGTAAAACATTACAGTTGCCATGCTGTCCAGCTGTCATGTTGGTGTATGAATGGTACAATATTTGAGATGAACATTAATATATTAGCTGCGTGTCGTATGTCATTGCCTCAAAAAGCTGATTGTCCTATTTATTACACCACATGATCCACTGACATTTGGCACATGGCAGGGGGGACCTCAGATCCTGATGCCAGTGCTGAGTGGGTCAGCTTCTACTTGGCTGCTTACAGTTCACACATAGACTTTCAGGACAGTGGAATATCTAACCATTTGAGTAAAACCAGCTGAAAGGTGAGAGTAGGTGCTGAGTATCACAGAGCAGCAGGCCTGCAGCTGTGTGTGTACAGCTGCATCACTGGCTGGATTGTGGCTATCAAGCCCACAATAGATTTACAAAGAGGAGCACATGAGTCCATTCTGCTCAAGTGCAAATAGTGGCAATCTCTCTTTTACACACACACTTACACCACCAATATGTGCACAGTCACAGACACTCCTATGTACCTAATTATATGGCAGTGCACACAAAAGTCCAGTGATAAGATTGCTGCTCTCTTAACTGCAGCACTGGTGTCAGAGATAGAAAGCTGGAGGTTCATTCTTATTGCTCTTACACCAATCCTGGGTATCTGTTCTATTAGTGTATAATATAGTATTGTGTCACTGTCCAAGCGTACAAAGAGAAAAATAATATTTGTCCTGCCCCAACGTACAAAATCACTATGATACATCTAAGAAACATGTAGTGGTAAACACAACCTGGGTTTTATATCCCTGAATGTTGGCCATTATTCCTATCAGTTACAATAGCATTTAAATCATCAGACCACATGCTTATTTCAGAAACTGCTTGAATTTAAAAATACTTATCTCAAAAGCATTTAACTGTAAACCATTCTTAATGGTGTCATGCAGGACACTTTAATCTGTGCTTGGCACCAGGTATCATTTCAGGTCTAAGCATACTGGGTGTCATGTTGTACAGGTTTTGAAGAACTTAGAGACCTTTAACATGGACTTGACTCTAAAACTGAACTACTGTACAGTACTTTAATATTTTGTGTTAAAAAAAAAAAAGAGCTAAAATAACAGTGTAAAGCATGTGTCATGTTATGCAATTTTTTGAAGTGTGATGACCTTCCCCCAGTTGTTTCTTCTGGACATCCATGGGTGGAGGTGGGAAGAGCCCTCCATCACCTGATGGGCTTGGTGTGTATGAGAGCTGACCTAGCCAGCCTTACCTTCTTTTCCCCTACATAGCTGGCACCTAGACCTCTGGAGCACATTCTCATATTTAACTCATCCAAACACACACCACAGTCCCAACGGACTAATTTTTTACATCTTTGGTGTAAAAAATAAATGTGTTGTAGTTGACTGTGGCGTCACTCCTTTTGTTGCAAGCCTGAGCCATCTGGAACAGAAGAATTCAACCGTGGATGTTGCAGGACAAGTTAATATTCTCAGATTAGCTCAGATAAATGTTCCTTCTTTAATTTCTAAGCAGATTCATGATGTGATAGCCATTATTAAAACTAATATATCATACTGAATCGTGAAACGTGACACCACAGTCCTTACTTCTGACATGCTCTTCTATCTGGTAATCTGACAGCAACTGAACATGTCAGCTTCATGTCTAAGTGAGCACCCTGGTAAGTTTTCCTAAAGGTTGTGATGGCACTTTTAGTAAGTCAGGCAGAGTAACATCAACCTACTCACAGTTGTGTGAGGTAGCTTGGGGAAGTTCCCCCCCCCCCATTTTTCAACATCAATATTGGTCAAAAACTTCACAGAGAGCAAAAGACACAGTTTGGTGACAAACTCAAAAACACCTTTCTCATTCACATACTTGCAACAAGAGACAGCAGCAGGATCCATATAAGGGTCCCCAAAGCAAGATAGCTATGCACAAGTACACACAAGTAACAACAGCAGTAGCTTCATTAATTACTTACAGTTATAAATTATCCCCAACATGGAGACAGGATCGATCAGGATCTAACAACAGGTCACCCTGTGTACTGTTCTTAATGTCAGACAGGTGAGCTTTCACACACAGTCACAGTCTATCAGCTGCAGTTAAATCATTTGTTACACAGCAGCCATCCTCAGGTTGAGTCCTGAGCTCCACCACAGCTGTCGCGATATTTTTCTTTTCCTTTGAGTAAAGTAGTAGTTAAGTTATCATCACACACTTGACTTGTCATTGTTTAGGAATAATTAATAATTAATGTAGATTATCAGTTATCTGGAAAGTCTGATATGCTTGCTTGTAGATTGGCTTTAGTCCTTTGTTTATTAGTACATTATTATGCATTATGTCATGATAGTAGGTTACTGACAAGTATGCAACTGCGGTGATTCTCACTGTGGTGGGTCTGTCTCAACAAGCTGTGAGGAACATTAATGTAAAAGAAACCTATTGTGAATGACAGAATGCTCTTACTTTAAGAGACTGATAAAGCAGCAATGTTATGTATCCCATGGCGGAAAATTCCTGTTGTCTTCACCTGATGTCTCCCATCTCTCCTTCTGCAATCCAATGTTTCAAAAGAAGCCCAAATTATATCAACCCTCCTTTATAAATCTGACCTGCCCAAATAAAGAAAAGGCACCTCAAAGTCAGTCAATAATAGTTCCTGTCCTATGAATCTACTGGACCTTACCTCCTAATTCTGAGACCCTTATCTCATTATGAGATAGCAAATTATAAATATGAT
>OMNN01053951.1:7261-34115 GCA_900302755.1 Chromis chromis
GTAGAGGACTTTTACATACTCGCAGATGTGGATAGTATCACAATATGGCCAAATCCCCTAAATCAGGGGTGTCAAACTGCGGTCCTCGAGGGCCACTATCCAGCATGTTTTAGATGTCTCCCTCTTCCAACACACCTGTTTCAAATGATCAGCTCATCATCAAGCTCTGCAGAAGCCTGATAATGATCCTGATCATGTGAATCAGGTGTGTTGAAAGAGGGAAACATCTAAAACATGTTGGATTGCAGCCCTCGAGGACCGCAGTTTGACACCTGTGGGCTACATAGACTGATTTTCATGACCATCTTTACTTTTAGATGACTTATATTTCTGTGATTACTAGGGTTGGTCCCAAATATTCGAATATTAGAATACCCGAATATTCGAATATTTGGTCGTTGTGGTGGTATTCGGATAAGACTTTTGATATTCGAATAGTCGTGTGTGTGTAATAGCCAAGCGCTGGCTCTAGTACGCCACCAAGGTTCTAGTACGCGGACCTACCAACTCTGATGTCACGCTCCACTTTGCCCGTTACACCCCCCCTCTAATATTCGAATAGTTGTCATTAATTGGACCCAAATATTCGAAGGACGGCAATTGCTTTTCGGAACAGCCCTAGTGATTACCAAGTGGCAAACCATGGGGCTTAAAAATAAGGTGCCAAAAACTGCAGTTCCTCAAATTACCACTTGAGGCTCCAAAAGCAATTCATCCCTATAGAAGCCCATGTTAAGATGCCCAACTTTACAGCAGACATAAACATGTTTACAGCCTGGTACAAAAAACAGTTTTGGTCTCTTTAGTCAACTTTTCCATTAATGACAACTATACATTAGGGATGCACCGAAATGAAAATTTGTGGACGAAGCCGAAGTCGAAGAAAATACAAACGCTTGGCCGAATACCGAATACTGAATATCGAATGCGGTTGTTAAGTTTTTGACTATTTTTTAATAGTGCATAAATAGCCTAGAATAAATTTTTAGACATGTTTTTTTAAAGAAAGTAAATGTTTATTGAATATTCTGACATTTTTTAAATATTCCAGTAGCCTTTGCTTTTCAAAAAAAGCACAACAAAGTTTTTCATTTATATTAGGTGTAGAAAAGGCCCCAAAGTTGCCAGTTTATAGCACTGTTATAGCACCATTCAAATGATCAGCTCATCATCAAGCTCTGCAGAAGCCTGATAACGATCCTGATCAGTTGAATCAGGTGTGTTGGAAGAGGGAAACATCTAAAACATGCAGGATAGTGGCCCTCGAGGACCAGGATTGGGCACCCCTGGTTTAAGCGTTAATTGTCACCGGAAGTAGTACAGACCAGGCTTCACAATAAGAGCGTCACACGCTACTATTCGGCCTTGCTTTTAACTCACTCCACCGAAGGCCGAATGTTGCTTTTTTTGCAATATTCGGCCGAATATATTCGGTTACCGAATATTCGGTGCATCCCTATTGAGCAGTGTTACACTGAATAAAAAGTCTCCATACCGTCTTGATCACCTACAACAGGCTAAGCTGTACATGTGCATAGAGAGCAGACGTTTGCCGAACTAAGTATTCTAATGTACTTTTCTTTTCAGTCAAAAAGGCACAGCCTCAGCTCAAGCTGGCGAGGTGCCAGCCGGGAAAAACCTTCCGAAGCAGGACAGAGGGAGAGACTCTAAGCCCCAATCTAGCTGCTGGCTACATTTCTGAGGAAATATTCTGGAGGGAGACCGAAGGTAGCTTCACTGCATGCAAACACCAAGCTTCCCTTCATATGTCCTTTTGTCTTCACACTTCATAAACTGCTAACATTTAGTGGTAGCAGATTTTGCCACCCTCTAAAAAATGTAATGGGATGCATAATGTTAAAAGTATATATCCTGACAAATGTGATTGATATGTGGATACCCATTTACCCTTGGCAACAACTGGAGTTATTTGTTTGCATGACAGGACAAGGAACTGAAACAGCAGAAAAATGAACACTCTAATCTAAATGTACTCAATCACTTTCTGGAGTGATTGCAGTTTCAAGCCAAACACCTTTGTATCCACCTAAAATAGAGATGAAAATATGATGGGAATAGCAACACTTACATAGAGATATATATAATGTTGAGAAACTGTACATATAAATGTAGAGTTATAACTTAACTGAGGACCTTAACAAATCACATTATTTAATTTATTGGGCATATCAAATGTGGAAACGCATTATTAGGTCAAATACCCAAATATATCATTATTTAATTATCTCACTTTGGACCAAAATAACTCCTAACTGTTGAGAACTTGCATCAAACAGCAGTTGAGGCAACTTCCAAACTCTCTTTTTATAAGGTGAAGATTAAATACAACATATGTTATCATAATAATGCCTCATTCAAATCCACCCAAAATGTACCCTTGACCACTTTTTTTTTGGCATAAATCCTGGATCGTGCTGCCACACCGTTAGCATGTCCTCTCTGAATACTCACAGAGGATATCAGCTATCATTATTTCATGATTAATACACTGACAAACATCAGGCCAATTAATCTACAACAGCAATTAGAAAAATCTGGCTGCTCAGTGGAGCTTAAACCACAGCAGTCAACAGGGAAGCAGCTCCGGGTGAGAAATCTGTCCAACAAAATCGACCATGTTGAAAAATGCCAGGCGATTTTAAACGGGCAACAACAACGGAAACAGACGTACAGTCGTGACTCAGCGGCCAGTAAAAAAACATGTTTGCATGCAACCATGAAAAGAAGAAATGGGATTTAGATAGGGAAAAAACAAAAGTATGTGGAAGTAAGGGAACAGAGCAGCTGAATAGATCACAATTCTTTTGAAACAGTACACTTACCCTGACCCGGCCTACAAACAAATTGGCCTCTTCTTCTTGCACGGTAAAATTAGTGAGTATGGAGAGGTCAAACTCGGGGTCATTGTCGTTGACATCAGTGACGACTATGTTCACAGTGGTAGTGGACGTCTAAAAGAAAAGGAAATAATAGAGCACAGTTGATCTTTAAAGACAGAGATCAGAAACATGGAAGATGGATTATATTAAATGAAGTTAATCGTTTGTGTAGTAAAATACAATATAAATAATTTTTTAAAGGATGAGAATTAAACAAGGTTGACTGTTAAACACTCATTAATTGGAAGTATTTTTGGCTCTCTGAATCTTAATTAACAAAGGTAATTTTAAGAAAAAAACAGCATAGATTAGCAGCTACGAGTGGAAACCCAAAAACCAAAAACCTAAAAGAAATCAACATTTGGTGTCACCATCTTTTGCCTTTAAAATACCACCAATTCTCCAAAGAACTTGCCACAGTTTTGTGTTTTGGGTTAGTTTGTCTCAGCATTCTGTGTCTCCCAGTCTGACTCTGGCTGTATGTTTGGGGTCACATTCTGCCGTGATGGTATTGCGTGAGGGTTAAGAATCTAAACATACTATTTACTAAAGCAATGAATTTGTGAGTTATTGCCAAGCAGGGCAGGGTTTTGCCCATGAAATAAGTCACCAGAGGTAGTAAGCTATGGTTTATTTCAGATGTGGCAGCCTGTTTTCTGCAATAATACCCTGCATCAAACTTTGCAAAAAAGCACTATGAGATTCATAAATAATTTCTTGTTTAAAGAAAACTTTAAAAGCCATTCAAAAGTAGGAAAAAGGAGAATTATTTGAAACAACGGCTCTACTCAAAATGTTCAAAAAAACAAAACAAAAAAAGTGGAACTTTCAAATAAAAGTCATGAATATCCAAAAACCCTTTTAGTGCATTCCTGTAGACTGTTTGTTGATTTCCCAGACATTGAGCCGGCTGACACAGGTTCAAGCTTATCTTATTCAGATTTCCATCAGTGGTCATGCAAAAATAATTAGTACTTACTCAAAATAAGTAAATAAACTTTCATTAAAAGTAATGCACGATTTCCAAAGACACAACAGCAACTCTGCTTTTCTGGGAAACTCACAATGTTTAAAAATTGGTTAAATAGATGATGCACCATAATACATAACTACTGAGAATTCAGAAAGGAAAGAGCGTATTGATCTTCTGTTTTCTTGATGGGAAAGATGCATAAACAGTAGTAACTAGGAGAAAGCTTTACAAGCATAAAACCAGATCCATCACATCTTCATTCAGTTATTACTTTACTTTGGAAACAAAGGTTCAACATATCAAGGATGCAGAATTCAGTTATTCAACGAATTTAACACAGGAAGTTTTTACTGCATTAGATAATGCCATAGTTGTAGACTATGCTTGACTCATGACATTATTTATTCCTTACACTGCAGTAAAGTATGTTTGTATGTTTATTGGGTAGGTTCAGTGGTTTTCTGGGTTCCTGAGCTCAAAGCTCACTGGGAAAATTCCGCATAGCATCATTGGAGCTGCGCATTCCTTTGCAAAGCCATGGTGGACCATTGTACTGGTGTTAACCTTCAAACAATGACACAGTACACACACATATAGCACTTCTATAAATCAACGTAGAAAATGGCTGAATATGCACAATCTATAATCTCTTGCTGCCATGGGACGAACATGTATGCAAATAATGTTGTAAATGGCCTCCTTTGGGGGAGGAAGGATAGGCGGGTTGTGGGAGGAGTTGGCCCTTGCCAGAAAATATACTTCCCAGAAGACAGCTATTTGAAGTTTTGCCCTGGCAGATGAGACATTCAGCATATGTCACGAAGAAAATGACCTAGTTAATGTCACCTTCATCTCACCGTCCACTGGGAAATCCTTCGCTATTGTTGTTTCTTTGTTCCAACATCTGAGACGTACATAATCTGTCGTTTCATGTTACGAATTGATGTTGCAGCCCATCCACGCCTCTGTTGCTATTTCACTATTAAAACGAAGACATGAACGGGTGCAGCTCACCATCAGTGTTGTGATGGGATCTACTTATTTTTCATTTCACAGAAGAAATGAAGCCAATTACTGTCTCCATCCTGGCATGGGTGTTCCTTATCAAAGCCAAAAATCCTACCTCCACGGACACAAGTGTGATTAATGAGCTGCTATTATTTATTTAACATAAAAAAATGGAGCTCTGTGAAGTCTCGTCTTCTGTCCTCACTGTCTGAAAGATTCAGAGGTGGCTGCTGGTGCTTTCCTTTTAAGTGACAATCCTGACCAGAAGACATGTTGCAGGGACTGATATGATCAGCCTGTTAGGAGTCATGTAGTCGCTCCGCTGTGGGCAATAAAAATTTTATCCGGGACGCCAGGGTGAGTTTTTGGGGATCCGAGTCTGCTCGGCTGTTTGATTAAAGCTTCTACAGTTGAGAATACAAATTGTGAATTTATCACACAGATGAGCACAATTTGTTTCATGCACGAGTTAAAGTTAATATTATGAGGAAAAGTTTGCATGTGTGTGTGCCGCATATTTGACTGTACTCAAAGAGAAGTAGCACCGGAGGAGGGGGAGACGGCTCGCTTCGCTCCTTGTGTCAGGTTTCCATGGTAACCAAAGTTCTGTGCTAATTACACATCCAATTCCCCAGCGTCCCCATCCTTTTCTCCGTAGCGCTCGATCTCCTTTCTGTCCTCTCCTCCTGTGCTTATTTTGATCCTTTGCACTTTTTTTCCAGGCTTCATTGCGGTAACTGCGTCGCACTAAGTTTTTCCAACTCCACGCTCATGCAAACCTTCACCCCTCTGCCTTATTCAGCTTCCTCCCTGTTGTGACAGCATTTCTTTCTAGCTGTGACATTTAGCCAACTCAAGTCAAGTCAGTAATTTACTCTGTCAAAGATGTTTTTTGTGCACACAGACACGCACAAAAATATACAAGCAAGCGGCGTCGGTTTGCACAACCCGTCCATCAATATGAGGACAAAGAGCAGCAGCTTGTCGTTACCTCATTCTGGGAGGTGAAGCCCCGTCTTACATGCTCTATATTTGTTTGCACTTTTCCCTTTGACCCTGTCAGTGTCCATCTCTTCCAACTGTTACACTCTGGGGATCTCATATATATTGGGACACACCAACACAAGCTTCTCATATAGCTCCACTTACCCAACACACTATGTCTCCCCTGCCAACAGATGGAAAAGGAGCTGTAGAGTTGAGTGTTTATGAGCATGCAGGTGAGGGGGGCCAATCAACATCCCTCTTGTGACAGCTCATCAGCTAATGTTCATTACCTATCACACACAGCATCTTAAAAAGGAAACCACATTTCACCTCTGCCTTGGAGAGAGACAGCTACAAAAACTGAGCCAACTGAGGTGAAGTCTAATTAAATTAAGATGGTTTATATGATTATCAGCTCTCGGCGGGAGACGGAGCAGCCAGCATTCACTTTCAGTTATGGCGTCTGCTATTTCTCAAGGCTACGTTACAAAAAACAGTACAGGGAAAGTAAACACTCGAAAGTACTTGTAATGAAATTGAAGGGGCGGCAACTTTAAAAGGACTGAGCTTGAACAATAGTTGACAATAGTTGTACAATGTCTTCTGTCGCTCTGGAGAAAGTATAAGAACATGACACACACTGACGATATGATGTTTATCATGATGTCTTGGATCGAAGATAAATGTATTATAGTAAGCCTGTGTTAAGAAGTCTAACTGAAAACTGCTATTGGTTATATGACGGGAAATGTACTATTCACCGTTTCTTGAACTTAACCTATAGTAGGAAGTAAAACGTTTTTGCGTCAGTTCTGATTATTCTTTTAACTTTTATTGCAGTCCTTGGGGTCAAACTTTACACCACTGTGTTTCTTATTATTGTTGTCTTATCTTAACAAACTCAGTGTCATCTAAGTTATACTAACTACAATCAGAGACCCCAAAAAGATCAACAAAGATGGCGGCTGTATGATACCTCCACCCAGAGCCAATCATCTGCTTTGTTACAGCCAAATTGGAAACATCCAACCAACTGCTTTGTTTCACTGACGCAAGAGTGCTGTCATGAAATTGGGTGCATTTGTGGCCATTTGTTAGATTTGACATACTAAATCTTTTCTGGTATACTATAAGTACGGTAGTATAGGTGTTGGAACACAGCCTTGGTCTTATTAGCCTGAAATAACTACCTGGGAGCGATACCAAGATAACTGCTGAGTGGTGAGACTTTCCTATCAGGATTTTGGCAAAATGCTATTTTCTTTTAGCCAATTAAAAAAACACATCTGATATATAGTAAACTAAAACTGTTTGATGGCTTGAAAATAGCCGAGTGTAAAAATGCATCAACAAAATATTCTTTATCACAACAAATGGTAATGCTAGGAGATGCATCATGCAAGCACCATATTAGAAACAGGCAAACTTAGTCCATTTAAATCTGAGTGTGCAAAACACTTGCTCAAGTAGTTCTAACTTTGCATTAGTCATTTGCCATTTGTCAATGACAAACTTTAACATCATTGCAGGGTAGCTATTGCCAGCTCTATTCTTAGTTGGTGAGTCAGTCACTTTAGGTACAATAAAAGCCAATGACTAATAGATTGACAGACCCGAAAGCTACTCCAGATGAATACATCTGGGAAAAATGACTAACTCTTGCACAATTGTATTTACAGCAGTCATTTTTCACACACTCTTTTTTTTTGTTAATTTCCTCATACTAAGTATGGGGTAAAATGAACGGCAAGTTCTTATTACTCTGGTGCAGCTTTGGTTTGGCATAAAAAACTGGTTCTCCTGACCTCTAATGCTACCATAGATTTTATGAATCTCTGACAAAATTATAGTGTATTAAACCCAGTGAGTTAAAACACATTATTAGATTTTCCAAGTTAATGAAGCACTTGGGTTCAGTGAGCCAAATGCGAGAAAATGATCTTATTTGAGCTTAATGTGTTCTAAATGTTTGGAGATCATTGACCCTGAGGAATCGGGCCAACAGTTTTATATAAAAAAGGCTTGTGTCTCACCCCTCCAGGGTTGCCGTCGGAGGCCGTGACAATCAGACGGTACTGATCAGTGGTCTCTCTGTCCAGAGGCTGTCCCAGAAGCAGAAGGCCAATCCTGTAGAGAGAGGGGACATGAGAAAACACTCATGTCACTGGTTTAAAGGAGGACGCACAACACAGCTTTGTTTTGAATCATCCCCCTGTTGCTTGTTTGTGTCATATGAAGAAAAAGCATTCAGTTAAAGAACTTTGTTCAATACTTGTGAATATTTTATCACCGATGCAACAGAGTGTGACGGAGCAGACTGCATTTCAGAGTTTATTTACTTGCAGATTTGACAGATTTATAAAACATGGTTACTGATCGAAGAGGATGAGTTTAGGGCATGGAGCAGGTGGGAGTTTAAATGCTCCCACTCTGTCTTTCTCTCTGTGCAGCCAGTCTCGAGCTCCCAAAGCACATGGACTACTGACAGAAAGATTCATGTTTTCCTTCTAATGACTGCAGCAGACACAGCGACCCTCCTGCTCGTTCACGAGATATAATTTGGCACTTTGGCATTCCAAACACAAGATGTGGACGCATTCCCGCGTAGAACACCAAGTTATCTTTGTTTGCACACAACACGCGAGTGCGATCGCAGCCACACACAGGACAATTTTACTGCCATAGTCTGGCGAGGCTTCTGCCGGAAGTGCAAACGGAAAGGAAAGACGAATACATCTGAATGCAGATTAATGCCGGTCGCAATTCCCCACTGTCCACCCCCCTGCTCCTTCACATTTCTAATTTAAAGCTCCTGTGGCCAATCAGTCCAAGCAGAACCTGACTGCTAACCCCCCCCTGCCCCTGCAGCCCATAACGGTTCAAAACTATAGAAGCTGATTTTAAAATCTAACAGGCAAATTAATGAAATCTTCATCAGCGCTGTGTTTTTCATCGAGCACTTGTTCCTTAATTACAGTGAGAGTGCTACTTAGAATCCACCACACCTGATGATTGGTGGTTCAAGAGGGCAAACAGAGCCTTTCTAGAAACACCATAAAAATGCAGCACGCCATCCTTCACCGGCTGCTGTGCTCATGTTTATTTATACATAAGCCGGAGAGGAGAAAATAGCCCTCCCTGCACGCAGCGGAGCTAAAGGTACAGGAGGCTTTGATGTGAATATGATGATGACTGCATACATTGATAACTAATTACGGTGATAATGACGATGATCTTGATGGTGACGATGACAAAGATTAGAATGATTAATGCTGCTTAGCTGGCTGGGGGAGTTTGTGTCTTACTGCAGCAGCTGGAGTGCTGAACTACACTTGAGCGGTTGGGTCTGAGAGGTTCACTGATCATGTGCGATAGCGTCCTGCCTCCTCTCAACAACAAATGAAAAGATGTTGTCAGGCATGTGGGACACTGGTAACAGCACCGCTCTGAGAGTCAGTGGTGCAGGTTAGAGGCTATCCTTCCACAAACAGTTGCTCTTCCATTTTTTTTGCTCAGATCGCGTCTCTATATGGTAAATTGGGCTTGATGTGCAGGGCGTGACTTCCAGGTGAAATGTTTTACCTGAGGGCGAGTTAGACGAGATAAGACACGGAGCCGAGTTTCAGCTTCACTTTGCGGTATGGATCGGTTTCTCACTTCTCATTTAAAACTGACTCCGACCAACAGATCAGTGTTTGCTTTCACTCGACAGTAAGGAAAGCATCTTCTTCTGAAGTCCTCACACTTTCTGTTTCAATTTTGCTTTGAAGCGAGACAGTCGGCTGCCAACGGGAACGCGCTGCAAGTATCAAAGTTGGCATGGCCTCCAGCTTAGGCTTTTGACTTTGAGAAGCTACCACCACCCCAAAAAAATGAAAAAAATAAATAAAACTTCGGCTTCAAAGATGATGCTGTAATCAAACAAAACTAAGCAGGGTAGTTAGAATAAAAGCTGCAGACTGAAAATCTATATCAGACTTCTTCAGGATTTAAATAAATGATGTTTAAAAGTGCAGTCGGTGATTTGAGGCAGATCTGATACTGACATTTGAGAGTGTATATGTCATATTTGAGAGTAACATATTGACCAAAAACAGTATTTCATATATTTTACAGCTGAAATTATCCGGTCATTTCTTTCTGGTGGACAATTTACATAACAGAGACACACACGAGGAGTTGTAATGGTGAGTGAATATGAAGCATTTTCACCTCCCTCAGGGGAACCTGCCCCATTTATACAGAGTTCTCGACTGGGGTGCTCATTATTCATACAAGCTGGATTGAGCCAGCCCCATATGTAGCCTGACTCTGAACATGCAGCAATGCAAAAAAACCAAACCTCTTCACTGAACAATATTGGAGTTCTGAGGGGTTGAAAAATGAGGGCTCTGTATTTTGCACACTCATCATGTGTACCAGTTAATAATTTTTTGATTCATCATATGCTATATCAGCACCTGCTTTAAGTTATTTATTGACAGGCTGCTGAGGGCGTGTGAAGCAATCGTAATATTTCTGTCACCCAGAGAATGTCCTGAAGGAGAATGCGTCCATTTATTTTCGCAAGATTTCTGTCCTATCTGGTTTAGGAGATTACAGCGGCAACGACAACAATAGCGGTCTCTTGCTATTTTGATTGTGTCACCATGTTTTTGCTTACCACTACCACTGTGAAACCATAAAATAAACATCCTTGCATAAAAAAACGAGCAATTTCGACAGTGTGGGGCAGATTCAGCAAAAAACAAAAGGCAGGGATAGTTTGCTGCAGCACAGTTTGTCCGCACGTCGCTGGGAGACTGAGGATGCAGACAAAATAGGCTTTAATCAATTAGTTGGGAACGTGTTTGGCAGGGGCCCGCATTTTCAGCCTCCACATGTCTCTTCTCTCCATATTTGCTCGCTTATTTAATGGATGGAAAAAGGCACTGACCACTTTAATATTTTATGCTTTTTTCTTTTTCTTGCTACACACTCCTGTTTGAGTGAGATGTGTTTTTCAAAAGCTGATGCTAATCATGAGATTAAAAGTCCCTCTCTGGCCATTGACTTAACCCTTAAAAACTCATCTCTTTGCATCAAAGTTACATTAACATGGCTTAGATCAGGGGTGGGAATCATCTAAAACATGCTGGATTGTGGATCTCGAGGACCAGGGTTGTCCACCCCTGGCTTAGATGTAAATCTGCACCTTGAATGTATGGCTCTACACTCTCTCTCCACTCACCTCTCTCCAGCTCAAGCTCACTAGTTAACCTGTGACTCTGCTCTGACACTGCAAAGGTACTCTATGCTACACAATGGCAAGTTATACTACTGGAGCAATTCAGCCTTATATGTTTGAGCTGGAAACTGATGCTGAAAAAGGAAAATGGCACAGCAAGCCCCCAGCTCGTAAGTTCACAGGATTGAACTCCAGAGGTCTGATTCAATGGATTAGACCTGTTCATTGGTACATTGCAGCTAAAGGGTGGAAATACCATGCAGTGGGTGTTGAGTGCTTATTTCACTCAAGATTTTTATTCTCACATACTCAAAACACCATATGCACATATTGACTAGGTAAAAAAAAAATTAAGGTAAGATTTTACAAATATATTTGTTGAAAATAACAAAGCTGAGATGGAGATGGGGATGGAGGGAAATCTGAGAGAAGTCTGAGAACCAGTCATCTACAGTCATCAAATCAAATTTCATTTTAGGTTATTATTTCATTTGATTTATTCTGAGCCACAAGTCAGTTCTGCCTGTCAGCTTTGAGTAGGTCTGAAATTACTGGTAAAAATTCACGTCTCACATTGTTTTATTCAATTTGCACCTTGGGCTACAGCAGAGCACCAAGTGCATTCTGATAATATATGATAGAGGCATTTGTGCTTTTCACCTCATAGCACTGAGCAGTGCGTTAGTGTCTTGTAAATGGTAACCGATCACAAAACTATAAACCCTTAGATGTGCTTACTTATATAATAAAACTTAATTAATTAACAAAGTTATATATTGGCTAATAAATCTGTCAAAACCAAGAATAGACAAGTCAGCACCCATTCTCTACCATGACAACTGCACATCTCTTGTCCTCTCCCTCCATTTTTTTCACGTCACAGTGAAGGACACTGATCTTGCACTTGAGACAAAGACAAACCACAAAAAGGTTATCAAAGACGTTTGGCTGTTAAGTAGTCCTTTTGTTTGCAACTCTTAAATCGTAAGTTCAATACAGTTTTTGACAAATCCGCCACCATGCACAAGAGCTTTGTCTCGTTGCTCAAAATCCTCAATAAACTCTCAAACTAATGTCAGCATTAGTGAAATTGATTGCCAGGAGCTTTGTTATTTGAGTCAGGCTGAAGTCTAGCAAAGCAGTTTGTGTTTATTCATTATACCCTCTTATCTTGTTCATCATGCTTTGGGAGAGAGGAGGGGGCAAACCACATATAGACAAACACAATCACACATTAAAAATATATTTACAATGTTGTGTTTACAAGTAACCTGCTGAACTTTGAGAGGAGACCCATGCACAAGCCCATCTGTACTTACGTTTCAGAGAGGTTGAAGATATTCTGAGAATCCCCGCTCAAAATGCGGTACGTGATCGGATCATTTTCTCTGTCTGTGGCCTGGAGGAAGAAAAAAATATAACAGGAGCATGAAGGTCATATGTTCGGTGAGATCTGAAAGGTACAAGATAGGACAGTGCTAAACTGGAATAAAAACAAGCATAATGTAAGGCTGACAGTGAAATGTCAGAGAGGAGAAAAAAAGTGTTGATTGCATTGTCTTAAATGCCATCAGCTTCAAAACTGTAGCCTTACGTGAGCGTGCATATCTGAGAGTTTGTGACTCACCTGCAGATTGAGCAGAATCGCCCCGATCCTCATGGCTTCGCTGACTTCTAGGCTGTAGGTGAGGAGAGGGAAGCGTGGGGGGCTCTGGTTGTTGGGTGGCAAAACCTCAATGTAGACTGTTGTGATGGAGCTCCTGGCAGAAAGGAAAACACAGGCCCGCTGACAACATTAGTTTCTGTTTGACAACCTGTTGAGCCGTACTGATGAACCCTTGCCCACAGCTCAGTGAAAAATGTTCCGAATATATAATTCCACACCAAAAGTTCACTCACGAAGAGTTACAATGACAGAAAAGAAAGAAAATAGGTTTTTGTTGCATTTTGAGTTTTCTTTTCTGGTTCAAGAAAGTTTTTTTTCTTTATGCACTGCAATGTCAAACAAAAAAACAAGCTTCTTTGTAATAATTTGTCCATGAGTGATTGAAATAAAGTAACTTGTTCTCAATTGTTTGCAGTGACACAAACGAAAATGGAAATGAGCGTATGACTAATATTTTGTTGTGTGAGACATCTTTTGTTGAACAGCTAAAAGTACATGTGATCTGATATGAGTGGTGTAATAATAATTTTAGCATTATATTAAAAGTTTAGCCTGCTGCAGCTTCTTGGACCATTCTATGCTAATCTTTGTTTGACTTAGTCTTCATTCTCAGCTACAATATCTTTCACTTTGTGCTGGGATCTGAAATTCTTTGCTTTTGCACAAAAATACAACTTTGCTTTTTGATCACAAAATAAAGAACAGACAATGCATGAAACATCTCATGCATTCACTTAAAAAGCTTGTCAGTGATGCTATTTTCTCATTATCTAGTCCAAAAGAGACTTTCTGGGTCATTCAGAAGCTAAATTGTAAATTACTCTGAGCACATATTAAATTAAATAACAGTTGTAAAGCAATGCATGCTGGGTGAACAAAGCCCCTGCAACTTGAGTAGACTTAAAAAATTAAACCAAAAGAACAGAAGTAAAAAAGCAAAAAAAACAGAACTTCATTAATCACAATAACATAATAAAGCCTCCAAAATCTTCACAATTGTCAAAGCACAAGGCTACTGTACCTTCTCTGGGTCTCTGGTGCGTTGTCAAAGGCCTTGACAGTCAGTGCGTAAGATCTTCCCACAGTTAAAGTGACACCAGGCGCTATAGTGATGCGTCCAGTGCGATTACTAATGACAAAATCTCCTTGATCCCCGGCCAGTATCTCATAGGTCACCAGACCATTTGGTCCCTCGTCAGCATCCACTGCTGTTAACTGAGAGAAGATGAAGAAACCGATATGTTACATGCATAATGTGTGTATTTTCTTCTGGATGTTGTAGTCTAACAGGAGGATTCACAGCCAGCAGAAACATGCTTACTGAACCAATCAAGCAAAAATATTTCTTCAGTAGGGGGCTGTGACTGACTTCAGTCATTTGCCAAAATTGCCAAACTAGGATCCATTTGGTGCACTGTTATTATCCACATGGGTACATGACCTTTGTTTCATGTATTAATAGAAACAAGTGGTTGGCATTTAGCTGAAGGTATACATGTTACTAACCCTGCAAATCATACCGACTTCATTGCTTGCGATTCCAGTTCGGTGACCTTAATGTTCAATAACATTCGGACTGGATGGAATTAATAGCATGTTTTCTTTCATACAAGATGGATTACAAAATTGGGGAAAGACAGCTGCCGGATATAGCTCTTTTGAGAAGTCAGATGAAAAAGAAAGCATAATATATAAATATATAATTTCTTTCATGCTCTCTTATCAAATGAATTAAGCAACCACCAATTCCTTCAAGCCAATTATTTAGGGCATCCCGCTGCTTGTAATTATGAGCCCTCATGGTGTAGTTGGCTCCATATCTTTAAGGCCTTGAAACTTTAATCCAAGCTTCTCCGACCTCCTTTTTCATGCTCCTGACGTTGGAGTAAAAGCTGTAGCATCAAATAAGCAGCAGCATCCTCAGGGGGCCTGCGGCTCTCATAAACGGCTTATAAAAATCGGTTAAGCGGTCATACCAGACACTCTGTGACCCCTGGCCTCATTTCAGGCAGGGTGAAACGGCTGTTTTTTAAAACCGATTAAACTTGACCTTTTCAGTGTCTGACATTTTTTTCGAGAGGCTGTGCTGAGAGGACAGATCAACTGAAAGACAAAAGATCATGCTCCGACTACCAAATGAGACAATGGAAATAATGGAACTCCCACATTTTCAGCAGAACTGGGTTACGGATTTACATTTCGCCTTGAACATATCTTTATACATTTCTTGTATTTGTGCACTGATATTTATTCTATTTGCAGCCAGCTTGTGTGTACATGTATAACAGGAATGAGAAAAGTGAATCGTGACCTTTAAAGCCAGTGCACTAATGAAATCAAAACAAACAATGGTCGTAATCCATAAAAATAATCAAAAATGAATGAAATGATGAGAGAAAATCCAGTTTTTTTTTAAAAGCAAAATCCTTTCCATGCAATGTGCAGGACTGATAAATAGTCATCACTGATGCCTTCCATTATGAATTACCCAGGTCTGTGCTGTGAAGATGGAGATAAAAACATTTTCTCAGCCTTGTCTGTCATGACTGCAGATGAGATGAAGGGAACTGTTCCAAGGGTTTGCCTGTCAACACAATGCACTGGATTCTTGTGGTTATTTGCTTTGAGCGTGAAAGAGTGTGTATGAGAGAGATTCTGTGTGATGGGGACAAAGGCGGAGGCGTAGAGCCGAGTGCCAGAGCAAGAGACCAAAAGCGAAGGAGAGAGGCAAGAGAACGATTGTTGGATTGATTACCTGTAGTACCGTCTCCCCTGGCTGCATGTCTGTAAAGACTTCAACACTGTAGGAGACCTCAGCAAACGTGGGCGTATTGTCATTGGCATCAATGACCAGGATGTTGACAGTTACAGGGCTGCTCTGCTGGACGCCGTCTGATGCCATCATCTGTAAAGCCAAAGAAAGACAAATACTTATTGTAGCTTTAGAAACTGAAGACAAGTTAAAGTAAAGTCAGCTAGCACAAAACAAATCTGGTGTGTGAAGATTTTTGGAATTTCTTTTGGCTTTGATGAATAAAAGTGTCAAACATCACCGTGTTTCTACCACCACAAAAACGTCAATTTCACTTTGCACATGTGCATTCAGAAAGGCCTAGACAGATAAGAAGAGAGCGCTCATATAAAGTGTGCCTAAAGGACCATTTGTAAACTGAGCACACTACATGTTTATTTGTCCCTCGCAGCTCTGATCTCCACTACTTGGCAAGGGAGAAAGAAAATGGACTGAACAGAACAACAAATGAAGTGCAGGAGAGAAGAGATCCAAACAGCGACTGTGCATCAAGAAATACATATTTTCGGTGGGGGGAAATTGCCTCTACCCAAAAATTTGCACTCGGTGCTGAAATGGAAATGACACGTCTTGTTGGTTATACTGTACATCAGGAGGGTGCCTCGTAGCAGCTAAACATTCATAGTGAAGATGCTGAGCAGAAACACACTATACCATCAGGGCTTTCGTCTCCCATCAAACTGAGTTTCTGCTATCCAGCCGGTCCCAGGGGAGAAGATGCCAGACAATTTCTGGGAGTCAGGTGGGAGGGATCCGATTTGGATTTACCGAGTCATCCAAACTGTATGTATAGACACCACGTACTTATATACATGTGTAAGTACTGACTAATGTAAAGAATGTCAGGCCTGCCTACTCATCCCTCTCACCCTGTCTCACACACACACAAGCAGTAAGAACACAAACAAACCATTACCATAATACTGTTTGAAGGCTGATATCAATCTAAATTGGATCTGTCGACTCTCTCTCTCCTTCCACCCAACGCTACTTGGAGTAATTATAAAATTAATTTGATGCTAGTGTTTCACACAAAGACGAGATTTCCGTCAACAACAATCTCCGAAATGACATCAGTTTCAATAAAAGCAACAGCGCAGCCTTCAAAAAGCAGTTATCTCATGAACATTATGTTTACAAGCTTTTAAGCAAGAACTCAGAAAGCTTTGCATTCGCTTAAACTGTGTGATAATGTCACCAATTAAGATGATTTCTCCAAAACAGCCACGTTCGGTCTCAGTTTGACCTGCTTCAGTTCCAGAAAAACATCAGCCTCACCCACTGAGCTAATTGTAAAGAAGACTGACACAATGGCATGCTATGAAAAGGCAGCACACACAAAAGTGATGTCATGAGTCACTTTGTCCTGCTGACTTTTATCAACTCATTTAATTTATATCAAATGTGTCACGTATTTACGGTTAGGTCACTAGTCTTTGAGCAGCGCTTGGGGGCTCTATACATAATCACTGTGCTTACACGTGTAAAACAATATCAATAGACTTAGAGCCATGGCTACTTGTGTAAAGCATCAATGAAAAACAAGCTGCTACACAGCCTGAGTAGACAGCTGGATAGATTAAAATATAATCATAGCGGTTCTGCCAGATGTAAATGGGATGGGTGACTTAAAATATTTGGTAAAGCACATCATGTTTAGACAGCCTATTAGTTTATGGTAATACTTGTAGTTTGTGTGTCATGCACAGTGTATGATGAGTTTAGTGTAAAAGGTGGTTTAGACAGATTTAAGTGTAGATGACTGACAAATAAATGCACAAAAAAGGCACATAAAGAGTCGTTGTAAGGAGTTGGGCCACCATGTGCCATCAGAACAGCTTCAGTGCACCTGGAAGCTACAAGTTTCTGGAACTCTACTCAAAATCTCACATACCGGTACATACAGGGTGGCTATGACTCAGGTTGTAGAGTGGGTTGTCCACTGATCGCAAGGTTGGCGGTTCTATCCCCGGCCCCTCCCCTGCCTGGGCAAGACACTGAACTCGAAGGCAGGCACCTTGCATGGAAGTCTGCCACCATTGGTGTGTGAATGGATGAATGCGAAACACACTGAAAAGCGCTTTGAGTACTACTAAGGTAGAAAGGCCAAGTTACCACTTAATTTGGGTTGAGATCTGGTGATCCTGAAGGCCATATCATGCAATTTGCATCATTTTTATATTCAAAGACTACCGTTACCCGCTGTGCCCTATGGATTGCACTTGACCTCCTCACTGTAGGGGTCAAGCATTTTCAGACTGTTCTCTTAGTGTATGCCACACATGTACTCGCCCACTTGTTGAGGTTATGGAGAAGGATGACTCATCTGACAGTATCACTTTTTTTCTCTATAAACCAATGCCATTAGTGTTTGCGCCACTGAACTCTGAGACACATTCATCTTTGCAATGCCTCAATTACATCTTTAGTTCTGAAGCAGCCTCTTGGATGAGAGGTGAAATGTCTTAAAGAACCGAAAAGAGAAGTCCAGATGCTGTTTTTACTGAAGCTCCGAGGAGAACTCCTCCTCAACTGACTGAGAAGGTCAATGCAAGACGTGTTTAGACTACTTGAGTAAGTGCAGCCCGTTGCCAATTATATAGACGGGAATATTACAATAGGCTTGCAGCACATAAATCCTCATTTCAAAGTTAATTGAACATGCGTGAGAAGTGAAGAGGCCTCTTCTATAAAAAAGAAGTCCAGTTCGTTTTTACTGAAGCTCCTAGCATCACCATGACCGGGATGACCAAGAGTCTACACACACTTGAGGAGTCGCTCCTCTGTTTTGCTTTACACTAATGCACGAACATCACAGTCTTTAAATAGGTGATGTAACCCACAATTTCTGACGTCTTTCCCACAGATCCTAATGCAAATGTCACTTTAGTCACTGTTCTTACGTAAACACTAGCCAGTTGAGCAATATTTGTGACTGAAGCTCCTGGTATCTGTCTCATAACAAAGAAGTCTCTATCAAAGTCACCTAGATCTTTTCCTCTTATAAATTTGATATAAAATCAGAATCAACTGTGCCTGCTTAGCATTTTTAATCATCCATTCCACAGAGCATGATTAGATTAGATTAATTACTTAAATTGTACCATTCAGTGCAAATGGATTCATTGTTTATCCACTTATTCTTTCAGGTTTTTCAGATCACCAATCTCTATGTATGTGCTGGTGTTAAATTGACATCAATTACTGTGGAGAAAAAAGTAAACATTATTTCTGACAATAATCGTCAAATGTTCTTGAAAAACTACTTTTAGTGGTAAAATAAGGGAACATCACCTCACAACAAGACAGCCTTGAATTTTTTTTCAGTGAGCAGTGAACTGTATATGGCAGCTTTGTTGAAAAAACACAAAATCAATACACCTAAAACACCATAACCCAAAGCTGGATGGGTGTTAAAAGTTCAGGACAGTTCACACAGCTTCCGTGTCTCTTAGATTCTAAGCACCCTTCCATGTTTTAAAAAAGCATGAATTTTTGATGAAATTCAGTTTACGGTCCAGTGCATCTGTTTACAAGACTTTCAGGAGTGCAAAGATTTTATGTCATCTGCTGGTCTAATCCAAGCTAATGTTTTGGCAGCCTGTTTGACTGCATATGCATGTTAATGCATGTGAGGCCCTCCTATTGAAACTGTTGGCCCTCCTCTCACTTATAAACAGACTGAGAGTGACCTCCCTCACCTCACTGGAAAAGCAAAAGTGCAGTCAAGTGTTCAGCCTGTTCCCCCCAAAAAACAAGAATTAAAAAAAATAATTTTTTTAGCCTATATAATTTGTGTGCATTGGCTCAGTATGTGAGTATGCTATCTGGCATTTATCTGTTCCGTTCTAATCATTGTCTGTTTCCACAAACAAGTCCACTCAGCTCACTCCACAACCAGACCCAGTCTGTCCACAGGTTTGTTCTGGTCCAATAAAATGTGGAAACAGACAAAGTTGAACAGACATAACCTGAGAGACGAAGTTGTCAACAACTTATTAAGGCCATTTACTTAATTTTACAACACTAGTGTGGGGTAATGGTTGTGGCTGGATTATTTTCTGTTGACTCTTACGCACCCATTCTGGTTGTAAATGAAACTAAAGTGAGTAGGAGTTTTTTTGTATTGAACTTAGGTGTTGGTGCTTTAGAGACATCCAGGGGTTATCAATGTCACATAGAGCACCTTTAAAATCACTTCAAAAAGGCACCTAGAATAGGGATAAACCAAAGCACAGATTCAATATTTATCTCTTAAAAGCAAAGTGGTACCTCCATGCACAACATCTATTTGTTGGTACATTTTAGCAAGTCTTGGCCCATGTACCTTAGTCTCTGTCAATGGAATTACTGATTGCCAGATAGTCTACATCAAATATATAGTGTGTATAGAATGAATAGTTGAATCTTTGTATTGAGTAGCCAAATAGCCGATTGAGAAAATTCTGACTTGGATACAGCTCTAAAAAAAAAATACAGGATAAGAAAACCTGACCAAACAAGGTGCAAAAGCTTCAACTCTGTGCACACAAAATAAACACATTGTACTTTTATAAACTGCTGGTGCTGACATCCAAAGCACTTCTGACCACCCAACCAAACCCGGCATTACATCAAAACAGACAGTGGACCAAATCATCCCTGTTCAGAACAGGCTCCAGGGAACCATTGCTAGAGAGCTCACTGTAGACTTCCTGCTGGTTTGCTTACAATCTTTAATCCAAAGGAATCTCCCTGGATGGAAGAAGCTACTGTATTTCCAAAAAGACTACCGTCCCTCTGAGCAACACAAGCAACTTTGGTGAACCAGTCTGCTGACATCAGTGTAACACCAAATGAAATGAAAGCACAGAACATCACACAAGTTTCGGAGTAACCCACTTCAGAATCCTAATGGGACATGAAGGTAGCTGTGCAGTTCAATGAGCCTGTGCCATCTGATATATTAGAACATCGGGGAGCTGTGAAGTGCCTGGAGATGACTTACTATGTGAATTGGCGCAATATAAATAAAACTGAAATGAATATTCATCTTTACTCTAGAAAGAAAGTGATAATTTTCTGAAATGTCAAACTATTCCTTAAAAAACATATACTAGGTTGTAGAATTGCAGTGTAAAAGGCAGAATGATGAATTTCACCAAACACCATACAATAAGAGAACTATGTGACACTAAGTTTCCAGAAGACACAAAAAGTTGATAAGCACACTGTAAAGTAGTAAGAGGAGAATTCCAGACATATCTCCAAAAAAGAGTAGACTCACTAATTCTGAATAGTTCATTATTAAAAATGACTGATGGATGTTTCATAGTAAAGTATTAAAGTTGTTGCACAAACATTCTCAAACACTCTCAATGTCTCTGTGTTTGAGTTTTCTGGATTTATTCATGATTTTATTTTATTTTTTTCTAACTGAACATACAAGAGCAATGGAGACCCCATGGACCTTTGGTTCACCTTTGAAATTAAATTTATAAATCAAGAGAACATACTGTCTTACTTCGCTGCTATTCGTCCACTAATAAAGGTCATATTGCTCTGGAAGTGTCAGTTCAGCTTTGTATCTCCAAGTGCTCCAAGTAGTATAGCGCCAACCTGTGACTTCTATTAATATACACAAAATGGGAGATGTAGGTCACAAGGTAGAGTGTTGTCTTGCAGATCGCCCCACTGAGTTGGAGGCCTACCGTGAAAGTATAGGCCATCTGCTTCTCCCGGTCCACAGGTTTGAGGAGCCTCAGGTAGCGGATTATCCCAGTTGGGGTCAGGCCGAAGATCGCAGTGTAGTCATCCAAGGTAATCTTCACCATGGGGTCTTTTGACTTCCAACAGAAAGATATACAAAAAAGATACATGTTACCATGGTGACATGAGTGTTTCATCATTTTTTCCCCCCAAGGCCGCAGCTGTGGGGTTGAGAAAACCTATCAAACAGTACATTTTGATCTGCCAAAGAGCTGAAAAAGTAATCTGCTGGCAGGTCTCCCGTCTGTCTTCAGAAAACAGTGGAGAAGGAGCTGAGGATGAAACCTGTGAACCATTGTCTTTTTAGAATGATTGTATCAACACACTAAAACCATGAAAAGAAAGGAAAGAAGGAAATGACAGCCCACATTCATTCATACTGCTGTTCCTCTAATGGGAAAAAACTAAGCAGTCATCAAAATTATCGTCTGTATTCATACTGAAAATTACCCTCACATCTTCACCAAACATCATTCTCATCATTACCATGACATCATTCTTGTGTTAACAAATAAACCTGAAGTCAATTATGGTCCATTGCTACAAGTCAGCTTCGATTCACGTCCATCAATGAGTCCCCTTAAGAGGGTTCAGTAAACATCAGGACTGGTTGGCTTATTGATTTTGTTATCTTTGTTTCCACTCCACCTTGGAGAAGATTAAAACAATTCACAGACTGAGTAGTGGTAAATTTTGAAAGATGAACTAAAACATTTGTTTTGGCTGTGTGCGTGTGACAGTGTGATTTCACTCATTTAAATGCAACTCCATCAGCACAGTTAGTGTAGTGAATTAAATCATTATCCACTGCGGTGGGTGAAGGCACACAAACATGCACACATAAAAATCACTTGTCAAACAAATATGTCAAAACACGTCCTTGATCCAACTATACACACCACAATCAATCAATAAAATACAGATTTTTTTAAAGAGTTGGTATTCAAAGAGAAAATCTACATGAGTTTTGACTTAAGCAAATCTGCATATAAAGAAAGAAAACACTCCAAAAGAAGCAAGACACCCCAAACACACACTCCTATTACAGAAGTCACTCCATCAGCGAAATTATTCTACACACACCATCATTACCAGAGACGTGCTTAGTATTTGATTCATCATTTAGGACATTTTGAAGTAACAAAAAACCCATAATTTCTGCCGCAAATTGTCTTTTTCTCTCCGAAGCAGAATTTCAAAGTTGATAATTATGAGTTGAGGATGTCTCCAGCAGTGATGGATGATCTCAATTTGTTTCTACTTTTCCCAGGGTGATGCATGCATGAACAGTAGGGATGTCCCGAGTGAGTTTGCATGGAAGGGATAGATCTGATCAAGTTTTTATTTTTATTTTTTTATTATTTTAATGGATCAGTATTGGCAATATAAAGCATTCCAGGTATGGCAGCTGTCAAAGCCACCTGATCTGAATTTTAACAAAACACTGGAACTACGGGCAGCACAGTGGGCAAACAAACGGTAGACATCAGTTTAAGTTAATGAACTCCACACTGACATTGTGCCACAGCAGGCAAAGCAGGTACCTTTCAATTACGCCAAACAAACAAAATAGAACAAATGCATTTAACCTTCAGCATTTTGCTCAACGTGGAGATCAAGAAAAGATCACTCTCTGATGATATTACACAAAAACAATCTAAAAAAAATCCCTGGGACGCTATAACAAGAAACCAATTAAGGCTGTGACGCAGATCATGAAATCCCTAAATTAGAATTGCTTTACTGATATCAATGCAGGCTCACTACTTCAGTGAGCACAGTGCAGCTGCATAATGCAGGAAAACATAAATATTGGATTAAACTCAATACTCGGTATTTAAAATGACTCATATTGGAGATTAAGAGCAAAAAATCTGGATCAGGACATCCCTTTGTTACACTGTGTGTGCGTGCGTGTGTGTGTGTCATTGCATCTAAAAGCAGCCCCTTTACCTACAGGTGTATCACCAGGAGCCAGCTACAACAAGGACAAAAACAAAATACAGCAGGGAAATGTCTCATGAACATGTTACTACACAAACACAAACACATGAATAAATGTGGATCTCCAATCAATATTTAGTCAATGCACTATAAGCGCTTGTGTGTTTGTATGCACACACGCATGGGTGGGTATGTGTAAAGTGCAGGCAACAGTGAGTTCAGGCTGAGTAAAGGCTCTCTCTCTCTCTCTCTCTCTCTACCTCCTCAATGTCATTATCCAAAGCGATGATTCCCAGGGGGACAGTAAGGTTGGCACTGGCTGAGATAGTTGTACCCACTGGGGAGGACTCACTCACGTAGCCCTGATAGGTGGCAAACTGGAAATACGGCGCCTGGTTGTTTTCATCCAGTATTTCAACAATGAGGTCAGCAAAGGCTGGGAGGGGATGACCATTGTCCTGTTCAGCCTGGAAAAAAACAACAAAGAAAACAAGAGAGAAAAATCAAAGTGTGAGAAATACTGTATCAACAAGACTATTCGACTGTAAAGTTATGCTGTCCCAACTGTTATGGAAGCACAGAGCTAGAAAAGCGGAATTTCTCCGAGTGTCATTTCAATTACAAAAAAGCTACACTGACTAAATTTAATCAGGGATCCACTTAGGATTAGGACTTAGTAATTACCAGGGCACTTAACGCAAATACCATCATTTGTACGAGAGACAGTAATTAGTGGCTCTCCTACTTTGTCAAATGAGTGACCAGTAATAGAAGAAGGCTCATTGAGAATATTACCAACTGAGTCAATGCCAAAATTAACCACTTAACTATTAAGGGACTGTGCTAGCAGTGCTTCCAGGTCTGTCGACATAGCCGAGTACGAAAACTTGAGGGGATTCTGTGTGTGCGTTTCTGTACAGTGGCTGTGTTTTCTCTGAAAAGCTCAAGAATGAACCAGGGACACAGTCTGATGTGATAAAATCCCCGCTGACGCCTCATCTCTTCAGCATGTTAATATCCTTCTCCAAAAAAGGCAGACATGCAGTTTCCCAGCCGTGGAACAGAGCTCACTGAAATGTCACCTTGCAAGGCTGCGAAAGAAAACGACGTGGGATGAATAGTATAGTTAAGATCGCTTCATCAAATATCAGTCAGTACCTTCGATAAAACATTCTTGCTACATACAAATCAACAAGTTTTTATCAATCTGTGACATATTACAAAATTCTAGAGCACGCGCTGTGACTAGATATCATAGACATCACAACACAGCTTACATATAAATCCCCCAGAGCACAAAAATGCCTCAGTAAAACATGGACCTGCATTCAAAATGAGTTTGTATTTGTGTCACACGGTATGAAACACACATAAACTTATCTGTAACAATCACTAGAACGTAAACATTCCTCCCCATTTAATTTTCCAGGATTGCTGCTGGGTGGTACGGCTTGCTTCAGGGACACATCACCACAAATCAAAATGCGTGTTGTCTCAGCTGTTCAAGCTACACAAAAAACCTAAAGAAGTCGCACTCAGACCCAGGTTGCATCCAACGCTACCAGACCAAATCAAATGAATGTGGTCTGGCCGGGCTGTCACCACAATCTTTCCCCTCCTAAGCACATACGCAACTATTGCCTCCCACACGGGGATGCTTCAGAAACATTAAGGCTGTGAAAATACAGATGGAGAGGGGGAACCGAGGCGACATCAGTTTAAGCCATGACCTGGAACTAATTCTACACATTAGCTCGATTTCACTGGGCTTGTGTTGCAGAGCGCCGATTGCACCAGAAGAATATGCTTGTGTCGCTAAATGGTAAAGCGTAGGGTCCAAAAGACTCTATAATTTCATGTTTGTTGTCTTGTGTGTGTGTGTGTACTCCACTGTGGAAGACACTTCAGCACACTTTTTTTTGGCATATCCAGTCGAGTTTTTCCTCCAGCTGAGATTCACACCTGTTATTATTTCCATCACAATGTCATGCCAGTCCATGTTTCCTGAAAATCTTCTACCTCTCTCCCTTATCTGAGTGATGATAAAGAACACCCACACGTTTGCTGACCCAGAGATCCAATCTGCTCACACAAACACCTGGGGGAAAAGTGCTGTCATTGACAGACATAACGTGTGTGTCCCTAGATGTTCTCTCTTTTTTCTCGACATTCACACACTTTTCTGTCTGAGAGAGAAAAGACAGGGTGTAGGATTACAGTGCTCCCTGGTGATTTAGCTCTTTAGTGGTGTCCCTATTTCAGGGAGGCAGTGCTAAATGACCTGCTCCCCATTGCTACAACACACAAGGCCGGAGGAGATTCAATGCTTCCAAAAGTCACTGTTTATCACTCAATCTTGATTCTCTCATCCTGATTCCATCATCCTTAAAGTGTCATACTGTATATCTTCTTTCTCTTTCTTTTGTTTTTCCCCCACACTATTTATCTCTATCCCCATCTGCCTTTACCACTTGTCTTCATCTCATCCCGGCCGTATTGGTGGATGCGCCTCCATCAGGATCAGTGATGACTTTTAAAGAACAACAGATGTGTTTTCTAAAATGTGCTCAAGAGTCTGCAGCTCATTTCAGCCTTAGCTCACCTAAATCATTAGCTATGAGCACCACATACTGTGCTGTATCAGTGCACTCTCAAGATACCAGAGTCTAATTCTCACTTCGCTACTCCTCTGAGTCCTAGAGCAATGGTTCCTCCCCCTCTGTATGAGTCAGGTAGATAAAGCTCACACCATCCTCCACGCACATCTCTCTATCTATCTCGGTCTTTTCCTGCCTCCCCCTTTGAACCGCTTCCCTTCCTCTAGCTATGCACAATCCTCCCAAAGTCATGCAAAACGCCTCTCACACGATCAGCCTCCCCTTCCTCTTTTGGACGGTCTTCCTCTCATCTCTTTGCTCCCCAGCCATCCCAGTAAATAGCAGGTTACACAGTGCTCAGAGGTGTCTGGAGGTTAGTGATGGGTAGAGGGAAAGTTCATCTGCACTGCTGCTCTGCACCAGCAACACTGAGGCAATCCTTGGCTCTAAATTAGGATTCATGAGAGCGCAGCAGCCTATCCTCCCGCTAAGTCCATAAATCATAACATCTTTTTCACTCCCATCTCCTAAGCAGCTAGAGATAAGGTTAATGGCCTTCAGGACTGAGGTTATCTAGGTAGAGCAGGTAGGGGCGCATGCTAAAGTTAGCAAGATATTATTTGATGTGGTGCAAGCGAATCAGAAAATAGGGGAGAATTGAGATGTTGAATAAAACATATTTGTTTGCTTAATGAGGAGGAAGCAGAGCAATCAATATGTTACCTTGGGCTCAACCACGAAAAAGCCTTCATTATGTTTGGTAGAAGTTTTTGCATATTTCGTTTTTTACAAGCCCGTAGGACTGTGCACGTGAAAGTTCACTACAGTGTTGTCAATTTAGTCTGCTGTAATTCTTTATATTACATTACAATGCAATCAAAGTTCTCGCAAAAATCTTACAGGTGACGCCCAACTAGTGTCGATTCTGACAATTCAACAATTCAGGACTGAATAAGCCACATGTCATTATATTGCTTACCTTAATGATGAGT